>JARACY010001255.1:0-62892 GCA_029255725.1 Scrobipalpa atriplicella | reverse complement strand
CTTCACCTAATAACACCACTATCAATCTCCTTCGTCTGTCTCTTAGCACTTGATGGTGAGCCGATTTGAACTCGAACCGGCACCACTCGGATTTTATAAAGTTTTCACTGAGAACCATAATTGTGCGCCGAGAGGACTCTACGGCTTGTATTATGTTGTCGGCCACGTATCCGCCCACGGGGAAATCACGGTAGTGTAGGCACAGCTTGTAAGATGGGTCGCCGCGTTCCAACATAGGCGCCAACTCTTCCGCAACCCATGCTTCATCTTTAGAACTGTAACTCACGAACGCATCGAACATTTTTTCCCTGTCATCGCGGTCTATATCGCTCGCTCTATAGAACAGTCTCACACCGAACTTAGAATGGAACCACACTCTCATTTCTTGTCTGAATATGAATACAATCATGCTGACAAATGACACCAATAAGAATGCGCCGAGCGTCGCAACTAGTAAAGGAATGTAATCTTGCACTTCTTCGTTTGTTATTATTGTCTTCGTGGCTGTTAGGTTACCGTTGATACTGTTGTTGATACTAGGCAGTCCGGTACACGTTCCGTTTTCTGAGATAATATTGAATCCGCTATCTGGGTCACTGTATATGTTTTCATCGTAAATAACCATTTCACTGCTATTTCCTTTAGAGTAAATGCACTTGATATCTGATAAGTCTGTTATAGAGTTGACTCTCTTGTCCACTCGCGGAATCGCTCCGTGTACTCGCAGTCGCAAGACCACGGGTTATGAGAAAGTGTTATTGCGGTTATGGCCGGATTTATTTGCCACACCGATAGCGAAGTCAATCTATTGTGGTGAAGATGCAATACTTTGAGACGTGCCATGTGATTGAACATCTCCTTGCCGATGTGCCGGATCTTGTTGTTGTTTATGTAGAGCTCGCGCAAATTTTCCAATCCATCAAATTCCTGCCCTTCAATCGCTGTCAGCGCATTATAATCTAAATGGAGCACTTCGAGCTCTTTCAACCCATTGAAAGTTCGGTTGTGAATAGCTTCGATGTTTGATGAGTTCAAGTAGAGTATCTTTAGTCTTTTTCTGCCGATAAAGGCGTGACTGTTGAGCATCTTTATGTCATTACCGTCGAGATACAGTTGCGTGGCCTCCATCGGTATTCTCTCGGGCAACGAGTTCACATAGCCGGCATTAGAGCACTCCACCACATTAGCTGACCACGATTGGTCGTGGTAACACGTGCAGTTGTTGGGCAAGTCATTTCGCAATCACAAGCGTCGAAGTCACAACAATGACACAGTGCGAAACAATGAAATTCGTATTTGCACAAAAACTGATGCGGAGCAGCTTCAACCAACGGCACATAAGCGTTTCCCCGATTATAAAGCAATTTGCAATATATACTGTCCAAATCCATTAACTTGGGCTGGGTCCGGGCGCGGTTGCCCGTGTTAATTTTTTGCAGCCATTCCATGGTACAATCGCACTCCAACGGGTTACCGCCTATGAAAAACTCTGGCACTGTTTTATCCTGCGGCACAGCTGATATTCTCAACGAGTTTGGGTCTAAGTTTGTTATTTTATTTCCATACAAATCCACTCGCGTCAAATTAGGTTTCTTGAAGAACGTGTACGACTGCACTTTAGATATGAGATTATCGTTCAAATATAACATTTCCACTGAGTTCGGTATAGCACTTCCAGTTATTTCTGTTAGTCTGTTAGAGCTCGCGTCGAATGTACTTAGCGATAGTTGTGATTCAATTTCGAAGTAATTTCCAAGTTCAGCAATTCTGTTAGCGTGAATATCCAACCACTGCAATCCAGTTGGGATCATGGCATAGTCGAACCATTCCAATCGATTATCTGATATGTTCAACCATACCAAATTAGGTAACTTGGCGAATAGGCCTCCGATATCCGTCAAGTAATTTCCATCCAGCCTTATTGCTTGCAAGTTTACGTTCCCGTCGAAAGAGCCAGCTTCTATTTTATGGATTTTGTTTCTCGATAAATTCAAAATTTTCAATGACGTCATTTTATCAAAAACACCTTTGCTTATGTTGCCAATGTTGTTCTCGGTCAATCTCAAGCCGTACATTTGTTGCATTGTCATGAAAGATGCATTCTCAATGCTGACTATTAAATTTTCTCCCAAGTCCAATGTTTTTAGTTGAGGAATCTCTTTTAAGGCTAAAGGTACTTCATCGAGCCTGTTTCCATTGATATGCAGATCTTGTAGCGAGGAACAATTGCCTAGGGCATGTGGATGTATTTTAGAAATACGGTTGCTATCTATGGATAGTACAGTCAGTACTTGCAGGCCGGTAAACGCATAGCTCTCGATGTTTGTCAGCCTATTGTTCGATAATATTAATGTGTGCAAATTAGTCAATGAACTGAATACATTTTCTGGAATGTGCTCAATGTAGTTATCTTGCATTTTCAGTATTTGCAAATTGTGCAGATCTCGGAACAATGCGATTTCCATTTTTGATACTCTATTGTGTGAGAAATCCAGAAAGACTAGACGTTTTAGTCCAGAAAAGGTTGAAGTGTTGATCCAGTCAGAGGTTAGTTCGTTGTGTGATAGATCCAGAACAAGAAGTTGGAAAAGATCACTGAAGAGTCCCGGCGCAAGCACTGTTATAGTGTTATTGTTCAAGTATATTTCTTTCAACTCTTTGGTGTCACTAAAAAGTTCTGGTGGCAAACTTGTCAGCTGATTGTCAGAAAATCTTATCGTAGTCAACGAATTCAGGCCTTCTAAAGCTCTATCTGCGACGGAATTCAATCCATTTCCTTGGAGATACAGTTTCTGTAATCTTTTCAATCCAGATAGTAAACTTGGAGCGGTTGGATCTTAGTGAAAACAACATGTTGACATTTCCTGAAGGTGCTCTCTGCACGTTGAGAAATTTGGATCATCTGAATATGACTGGAAACAGAATGAGAGACATTAGTCATTTCCAGTTTTCTGCAGCACATAGACATCCTACGGAAAAGTGTGGAGATAACTTATTGGTTTTGGATCTCTCAAGAAATGTGATTGACACGTTACCGCCAAGTTTACTATCTGGATTGAAAAGATTACAGAAACTGTATCTCCAAGGAAATGGATTGAATTCCGTCGCAGATAGAGCTTTAGAAGGCCTGAATTCGTTGACTACGATAAGATTTTCTGACAATCAGCTGACAAGTTTGCCACCAGAACTTTTTAGTGACACCAAAGAGTTGAAAGAAATATACTTGAACAATAACACTATAACAGTGCTTGCGCCGGGACTCTTCAGTGATCTTTTCCAACTTCTTGTTCTGGATCTATCACACAACGAACTAACCTCTGACTGGATCAACACTTCAACCTTTTCTGGACTAAAACGTCTAGTCTTTCTGGATTTCTCACACAATAGAGTATCAAAAATGGAAATCGCATTGTTCCGAGATCTGCACAAATTTGCAAATACTGAAAATGCAAGATAACTACATTGAGCACATTCCAGAAAATGTATTCAGTTCATTGACTAATTTGCACACATTAATATTATCGAACAATAGGCTGACAAACATCGAGAGCTATGCGTTTACCGGCCTGCAAGTACTGACTGTACTATCCATAGATAGCAACCGTATTTCTAAAATACATCCACATGCCCTAGGCAATTGTTCCTCGCTACAAGATCTGCATATCAATGGAAACAGGCTCGATGAAGTACCTTTAGCCTTAAAAGAGATTCCTCAACTAAAAACATTGGACTTGGGAGAAAATTTAATAGTCAGCATTGAGAATGCATCTTTCATGACAATGCAACAAATGTACGGCTTGAGATTGACCGAGAACAACATTGGCAACATAAGCAAAGGTGTTTTTGATAAAATGACGTCATTGAAAATTTTGAATTTATCGAGAAACAAAATCCATAAAATAGAAGCTGGCTCTTTCGACGGGAACGTAAACTTGCAAGCAATAAGGCTGGATGGAAATTACTTGACGGATATCGGAGGCCTATTCGCCAAGTTACCTAATTTGGTATGGTTGAACATATCAGATAATCGATTGGAATGGTTCGACTATGCCATGATCCCAACTGGATTGCAGTGGTTGGATATTCACGCTAACAGAATTGCTGAACTTGGAAATTACTTCGAAATTGAATCACAACTATCGCTAAGTACATTCGACGCGAGCTCTAACAGACTAACAGAAATAACTGGAAGTGCTATACCGAACTCAGTGGAAATGTTATATTTGAACGATAATCTCATATCTAAAGTGCAGTCGTACACGTTCTTCAAGAAACCTAATTTGACGCGAGTGGATTTGTATGGAAATAAAATAACAAACTTAGACCCAAACTCGTTGAGAATATCAGCTGTGCCGCAGGATAAAACAGTGCCAGAGTTTTTCATAGGCGGTAACCCGTTGGAGTGCGATTGTACCATGGAATGGCTGCAAAAAATTAACACGGGCAACCGCGCCCGGACCCAGCCCAAGTTAATGGATTTGGACAGTATATATTGCAAATTGCTTTATAATCGGGGAAACGCTTATGTGCCGTTGGTTGAAGCTGCTCCGCATCAGTTTTTGTGCAAATACGAATTTCATTGTTTCGCACTGTGTCATTGTTGTGACTTCGACGCTTGTGATTGCGAAATGACTTGCCCCAACAACTGCACGTGTTACCACGACCAATCGTGGTCAGCTAATGTGGTGGAGTGCTCTAATGCCGGCTATGTGAACTCGTTGCCCGAGAGAATACCGATGGAGGCCACGCAACTGTATCTCGACGGTAATGACATAAAGATGCTCAACAGTCACGCCTTTATCGGCAGAAAAAGACTAAAGATACTCTACTTGAACTCATCAAACATCGAAGCTATTCACAACCGAACTTTCAATGGGTTGAAAGAGCTCGAAGTGCTCCATTTAGATTATAATGCGCTGACAGCGATTGAAGGGCAGGAATTTGATGGATTGGAAAATTTGCGCGAGCTCTACATAAACAACAACAAGATCCGGCACATCGGCAAGGAGATGTTCAATCACATGGCACGTCTCAAAGTATTGCATCTTCACCACAATAGATTGACTTCGCTATCGGTGTGGCAAATAAATCCGGCCATAACCGCAATAACACTTTCTCATAACCCGTGGTCTTGCGACTGCGAGTACACGGAGCGATTCCGCGAGTGGACAAAGAGAGTCAACTCTATAACAGACTTATCAGATATCAAGTGCATTTACTCTAAAGGAAATAGCAGTGAAATGGTTATTTACGATGAAAACATATACAGTGACCCAGATAGCGGATTCAATATTATCTCAGAAAACGGAACGTGTACCGGACTGCCTAGTATCAACAACAGTATCAACGGTAACCTAACAGCCACGAAGACAATAATAACAAACGAAGAAGTGCAAGATTACATTCCTTTACTAGTTGCGACGCTCGGCGCATTCTTATTGGTGTCATTTGTCAGCATGATTGTATTCATATTCAGACAAGAAATGAGAGTGTGGTTCCATTCTAAGTTCGGTGTGAGACTGTTCTATAGAGCGAGCGATATAGACCGCGATGACAGGGAAAAAATGTTCGATGCGTCGTGAGTTACAGTTCTAAAGATGAAGCATGGGTTGCGGAAGAGTTGGCGCCTATGTTGGAACGCGGCGACCCATCTTACAAGCTGTGCCTACACTACCGTGATTTCCCCGTGGGCGGATACGTGGCCGACAACATAATACAAGCCGTAGAGTCCTCTCGGCGCACAATTATGGTTCTCAGTGAAAACTTTATAAAATCCGAGTGGTGCCGGTTCGAGTTCAAATCGGCTCACCATCAAGTGCTAAGAGACAGACGAAGGAGATTGATAGTGGTGTTATTAGGTGAAGTGCCTCAGAAGGATTTAGATCCTGACATAAGACTGTATTTGAAGACGAACACGTACCTTCATTGGGGTGATAAGTTGTTTTGGGAGAAGTTGAGGTTCGCGTTGCCGGACGTGCCTAACAACCAGAGGTGTCGGGGGGTGCCGAGTCCTGGGTCGGGCGGGGTGTTGCCGGCGCATAGGCACCACCACGCGAGGAATCACCTTGGTGCCTTGCCGCCCCCGCCCGTGCACGGGGCGCATCCAGTGCTGCCCCCGCACCCGGCGCACGCGCAGCACCAGGCACCCCCGCGCGCCTCGCCCCGCACTCTCTCCGTCCATGTGTAGTGATCAGTGAAGTGACAATAATGGAATGAAGTGACTGTTCTCTAAATTGTGATGGCTAGTCTGTTGACGTAGGTATTGTACATATTTTCTAGATTTAAGCCTGTACATATTCTTTAGTTTTTAATCGATCAGCATTTGTTCATGACATAAAGTTAACTGTATTGTGTAATTACCATGTTATCATTGCCATTTTACAATAGTAGGTATGGATGTTGCAATTTCCATAGTTTCTAGTTGTGATCGGTAGTTAGCTGAGCGCAGGGTGTGTTTAGGCCTATCAGGCTGTGTTCGGGCAGCTGTTGCCAACGACTATTAATGTGACTTAACACGGCAATATGGCCGCTATCTGTGATAAAACTAGATGTAGGTAGTTTTAGTGTCCAATCGATTGTATATTTTTGTAATTTAGTCATACTACCTAAAGAAATATATTTATTGTAAAAAGTTTCGAAAATCGACTGTGTCCAAAAGTGATAATTGATAAACGAAAAAATAAAAGATCAATTTTATAAAAATAACAACAACCTCTTTTATATTTTCATTCCCTTAATAAAACCAAAACATAATAGGTACTCTTAAATATAACAGAGACAAAAATAAAACATTTTGTGACAGTTAAATTAAAAACAATAAGTAATTATAACAGGAAAACTATTTGGTATAACAATATAATATCCTGTAGACAGATAATGTTTCCTTTTATAGCACAAAAACAATGACCACTTTGTACTTATATTTTGTATTTTATTCGGAAATCAACAGCTGAAATTATCGCTAAATTACATAAAAGCACAATAACCATTTCAAAGCATTCGCAGACAGATCTTAAGTAGAATTATTTTAGAAGTTAATTATAGGGTTGTAGCAGTGAAGAAATTTTGTACCTAGTAAGATACTTAGTATCTAGTCTTATCTTACATCCAAGTAACTTACCTACTGCACAACTTTCTTCTCTAATCAGATTACACGCAAGGAAAGTCACGTATCACAAGTGCCGACATAATACCATACTTTAAACCATAACACACCACTAATTTCAATATTACAATCCGATCGGCGAGATCGAAGCACATAACTAGCATATAGACGAGTTGCCAGTTATTAGGGGCCAGTAAGCAGAGATCTTTTATACACAATACAAGTATTCTATGATGCCAAAAAAAGTAAAAATATTACGTGAAAGATGATAGATTTTGCATGATTAGTCCACAAAATCCGAATTCCTATAAGAGTACCTAAATCAGCTAAGTATTTTGAGTGGGTTACTAAGAAAATACGGATCAACTTTCGTATAAGATGGAAAATCTTGTCAGACTAAAATAGATGCAAATCTATTCCAATCAGTAGTAAAATAGACAAATTTGTGCTTATAAGACTCTCTAGCAGATTCAAGTACGATATATATTACGCTTATCTCCAAAAGAATATAATTTTGTAAAACCTTTTTTCGATCACCAAAATGTGTTGAACAAATAAAACGCAAACCACAATAGCAAAAATCTAGGTATCTCTATTGCAGATTCACTACAAACCTTAGTTTCCTATAACCACCACAACAGAACCCTCAGTTCCCACATTTCTCTCGCGCTTGTTTTTATTCTTTTTTTTTAAGTTCCTGGGCATCGTTCGTCGACCGCGAGCCTTCAATCTGAGGCTCATACTACACAGAAGCAACACAACAACTTTTCAAAAACATCGAAGTCCATTGCGAGTTTTATAAGTGTAAAGGATCTATAGAGCGTTCAAGACGGGCGATGGTCAGCAAAACTTACTTTTCTTTCTATAGAGAGCTTGGGCCTGAGGTAACGAGCGGCCGGGCCTTAAGTAGGTGTGAAACAACTGCTCAAGAACAAAAGGATAGAATAGAGTTTATTATGTGGATTCGGATTGCTTTTGCGCCATTTTCCTGGGAGATTTTTCGGATTTACGACTCAGCTCAACGCGCCTTTCCTAATACAGAAAACCTTTAGTTGTTAACTTCTCCAACGAGAAAATGAAATCAACTGGCGTATTTTGACCAACTTAAATCTACTTAGTATAGGTAAGGAATAGTATTTTAAACGAAATTTAAAATTCATTTTATGTCAATAAAGAGTTGAAAAGTAGAGTTCATTGTCTTGCTGTGTCAGGAATACACCTAGTTTCTTATTACGCTTACTATTAGACGCTTAAAGTAGGGTAGGTAGGTACTAAATTCAAATAGTAAACAATCTTAAAGCTAGACCAGGTGTAAATTTCATTTTAGATAAGATTTTGAAACTATTTATTTTCACTGTTTCAAATGTTTGTTTTCTATTTGAGGAAGTGACGGGAAAAGTGAATAATCTATTATCTCCAAAAACTGTTCTACTTAAAACTAATAAATTTGCACCGTGTTCGATTACCTTATCTGAAACTGTACGCCATACGTACTTAAAGGAACACCTTGCAACTAGTAGTAAAACACGAATCTACTCCAGTACAAGCCCCACCAATTAGTACCAATTAGATTTTATTGCAATGAAATAGAGTCTATAGGTCGTTGTGTTTACAACTCTACTCATTAGGTCAGTGGATAGGTTAGAACTAGCAGTAGCAGTGCGGATCTTTAAATTGATCAGAGGTTTAAAAATATATACCTACTAGCATTCTGCCCCGCAGTTTCACCCGCAAATACCTAAATAAGTTTTTCCTATAGAACCAAGTCAAAGCTTTTTCCTGTGGTAACGTCTATAAATCTTTGCCTAGGATGTTAAAATGCAAAACCGCTTGACAAAAGAGTACATTTTTCCTTGGGAATGTGATGTTTTTCCTTGGTAAAAAGTAGCCTTTGTCGTTTCCCAGAGTGACATCTGTTTTCTTCCTAAAATTTTATTGAAATTTATCTAGCAGTTTACGTAACGGCCCGCGATGTCACACCTAATTGTCACGTTATCACACTTCACTTGTCTAATGAGTTTTCCCGCGGGAATCAGACCACATATTCTGAAATAAGATAATAAAATAACTGTTGTAAAACTAAAAATATCAGTAAAACTATCAACCAACTTCCTTACTCATACATCCCTATGGAAATTCGCGCGTTAGAAACTACTCATATAACAGGTATAAAAACTTTTAATCTATAAAGTACAGTATGGTATGAGGTTGGAGTTTACTTTGCCAGGTTTATTCTGAACTAACTTACAACTAAGCATTTGTAAAGGTTATTTAGTGGCAAAAGTTGCAAATGCGTATAACATCATGAAAAGACTTGAAAAAAAAAACAATGATTCAATCATAATAGTTATTACACATTCCAGTTTTTAACATACCACCTGTTTCGATCACATAGAGAAAAATTCACACTCATAAATAAGAAATTATTCGAAAAATGTGGCGAAATGATTTTTCTTTGCCGTTAAAGCTCTGCCTGTCCCGTAAATAAATATGGGCACGTATATTTGTGTAGTGTACTGCAAGTGCATATAAAGACTATAGTAAAGTAACCATCCATCGATTACTTAAGTTACGCAACCTTGACCACGCACGAGTCACGGATGGGTGACCATAGTAAGTTATTCAGAAATAAGTCCTGCCATTGGTCCTGGCTATGTAGTAAATTATGGTTGTTAAGCTATAAATGGAATAGAAAGTACCTATGTCAATTGAGTGGTTCCAGGCGGCCATTTTGATTTTTTTAAACATCACACACATGCACTCTTTCCGATAACTTTTGTTATGAAATAGTAGAAAATCATCAATGTACCTATAGAGCTCTTTTCCTTGTACTTCAAAAAGCTTAAAGACGATAAGAGGTAGGTAGGTAGTTAGCCAGTAATCGTAGAAAAAAGTATTGAAAGTTTTTTCTCCTTAGCTTAAAGCACTTATAGGCCTGAAACTTTAAAAGGAGCACCAGGCGAAGGTTTAGTGTAGAGTTAAGCTTTACATCTGGAGAAATTTTATTATTTAGCATATCTACAGGCGCTACTAGGGATCAGACTTTAATTGGAAATAAGTTTTGGGCGCTTCAAAACTCTAACTAAAGTGTTAATAAGAGGCAGATTGATGATAGGCGTTACTTACTCACTCCATTACTTACTGTATAGTACTAGCTAGAAGTTGCAGAATAGCCCAAGTGCACCGAGTACCCAAGAGAACATTATCATGTGGGTATCTCATAATTCTCCATCATAAATTCAGTAAAAGTTTCATTTTACGACCAAACTAAACTCTTATGTGTACTGAAAGTAGTATTTTTAAAGTGACTTCAATGTCTCCTAGTTTTTACGCTTATGTTAAAGTAAAGTACGATACAATTTTTGAAATAGGAGGTGTGTGTGTAATAGTAGGTATTATACTTACAGGTATTATTCAAAACTTTTTGAATCAAGAACATTTATTACTGTTAGGTAAGAGAACATTTAAGAGATTATTTGGTGGCGAATTTAGTGGATTTTCCGAAATTTTTATCAATTGGAACTTTTGTATCACGTTCATTGTTTACCTTATTTCTTTATTCACATTATCTTTAAAATTATCCGTAGGTATTTATAACAAAATATCCTTAGGTAAGGATGTTTCTCTGATATAATTACAGTGTTATTTTTTTTGTTATCACATTATGTGAATGTTGGTTTGTATAATTTGAAGTAATATTAGTTCACATCACATTACTGTACGCTAATTTGGTAATGGTAATTTGTCAAACTTCACAACCTAATAATTAGGATGTCTGCAGACTGACGCCACCTCTGTCAATGTTTATGAAGTGATATATTCCAAAGCAATCAGCTTAACGACATCGATAAATGAGCGACTCACGTTTTAAATGTGAAAACTGTGTTGCTCAATTTCGTCATACGAATAGAGAATGGATAGAGTGCAACAAATAATAAATATATTAGAGTGCCGTCAAAACTGCTGCTTTGCTTGAACTAAGTTATAAGGAAACTGCGATACGGGAAACCAGACGACCTGGTACATGATCTATTGGCACTCCAAATATCACTACAAAATGGGTCATGTTCTGTGCATACACAAAATTTAATTATGCACTGTTCAGAGTAGTACATACAACCCCAAATCAATGTTGGTATTTATACAATAAATATCGGATGGTCGGTCAACCACAGATTGACAATATGCAAAACATATAGGTATGATAAACAAACATTCAATGTCGATGCAACTTATCGTGTTACATATGTTGGAATTATAGGTAAAATATAGGTAACTATATAAAGGTAACTAGTAAGTATGTCTCTACTGTAGTACATAATGTCAAGCTGTGAAGTGTAGAGAATAGCTATTATATAGTCTTTGAACTGCAATGGTAGTTATTAGAACCGACACCTTGTTTTTTATTACACGATATGAAACCCAAAAAAAAAACAGATGGACAGCAGTCACCGCAGCCTATGGACGACACCAGAAGTGACATCCAGCTCATCTATGGTTAAGTAAATAACGACGATACATCTATTTTATCATCATTTTAAAAATAAATAAATAATTTAGCCTTTTCCAGAATTTCTCAGGGTCGGCTACCTGATCTAGGGGATTGAACGAGGATAGGTACTGGTTTTTACACAGAGCGACTGCCTCTGACCTCTGCAACCCAGAAGGGAAACCAAACCCAGACCTAGATTAGGCTTTCAGGTTAGCGGTCAACCCAGTTGTCAAAGTTTTCAAGCCGCCAATGGCTTAAAGATATACATCTAAATATAAATACCAAACCAAACAGTAATAAACTCGAATGCTCACAGCATTCTATCGTGTGTAAAGGCCCTGCAGAGAACTACCCAGGTGTGGTTGCGGTTAAGGCTGAACTAGATGTAGGCACTAATGCGTTCGTTGGTACAGGCGTACATAGTACCTACAAATAGGTTATTTGCCCTGATCAAAGAGTACTGAATTATTAGCTAGTGCTAAAAGAAGCAATATGTCTATACTTTGGTAACATTTTACAGCTCATTATAGTGAGTATTAGCTAAAAAGAATTGTGTTTTCACATCTGTAAAATGTTGATTTAAGTGAGTGAAATTTAATTTGTAGCAATAACTACAATCGAGCTATAATTACGATTAAATTAATAATTGCTTAGATAAAAAAACATGGAGCGACGAAAAGTAGTAGGCATTAAGTAGAAAGGTTGATACAATAATACACAAGAAATGTAATAAAATCGAATACAATTTTGGTTAGCAGAGGAATCTGCGAACAGACAAGCTCGAATTTTAATTTATTCGGTTGCAATACAAAGAAGAAACGCGAAATAGACAAGTTCCAAACTGTTACATCGATGTATGGAAATACGTAGGTACAACAATACTACTTATTATCTATCCAAACAATAAGAAATCACACGCAAGAACGCGTCAACCGAACAAGGTACCTACATAAATTACGCTAGAAAGCCGAAAACAAAAAAAAACAGTGACGTCGCACAGTGTACAACATTAATCAGAACTATGAGAAGGCGTAGAGAATTTATTTAACGATTGTTACAGCTTCGATGAAACGTTAAAAATGGTGTCGGTGTATTGAAACATTCGAGGTATTGTTCGAGTCGATTGGCCGATAACGCACCGCGGTTCCGACGGACGGACTATTCTTGTTAGAGCTTTAGCTTTCTATGAGGAAGATAAATAATGTTTTTGTAAGCAGGTAAGTATAAGTATGAAAGTGAATGAGCTGATAATGAGACTTGAAATGGGCAAAGACTTTCGCTTACAAACATAGTGTTACCAGTAGATGGAAAATATTTGCGGATTTAGTCAAAGTTTCCTAAAAATATTGAGTTTAGCAGTAAGACCATAAATAAAAATTCGATGGAACTTATAGTTAATTCCTAACTTAATTTAATGAAGAATAAGAATGTGAACTCGAAAAAGACATAAGTTCCAAGATAGGTATTTCAAAGTATAAACAGTTCAAAGCTCGGGAAAATAACATTTTGTTTTGATACACTATATTTAGGCACTATTATTTTACTTATTAGGTTTAGTATAGCTAAGCATTTTAAAATTAATAATGTGAATAATAAGCATTTAGTTGTCTTAAATAAAAAGCATACAAGGACGTAGTAGCTAACAACTTTCTAATAGAAATAACATTGCACAGGATATGTAAATCATAGGTTTGACAGATATAGGACGGCCATTTGTATAAATCATAATTACTTTGTAAGCATTCGTTTAGTTACATCATTAGCTACACTAACATAGAACAGAAAGTAGGTAGGTAATTATTAACAGTCTAATAGGAAAACCTATTCGCAGCAACATTTCTTAGATGTTGTTCAAATTCAAATTCAAATATCTTTATTACTCACAAAAATCAAATGACATTAGATTACAATAACATCCAATGTAAATAAATAAAAAAAAAAAAAAAAAACAATGTTCCACTGTTGGTTGTAGGTAAGTGGAAACTGTACTTATAAAACATCTCTTTACTTAAGGCATTATTAATTAAAACTTATACCTCCGGAAGACAAAGCTCATTTTTTTATTTTATTTTATTTTAATTGTGTTTGTTACCCACCAATAAAATCATAAACTAGCTACTTGACTGATTGTTCAAATTCTTTTCTGTACAAAAATCTATGTTCAAAAGAAGTATGAGTTTAAAAACTGCTTGTAAAACTCATTATGTGGGTCAACGGTCTGGAAGGCTAGTTATAAGTTCTGCGCTATGTCTAGCTTTTTATTTTTTTCCTCTAGCTCTAACTAATATCGTTTTAACAACGATCTATCGGAATATGACAACTTTCTACTAGGATCTAGACTAGATAAATAGATATCAAACAGGAACAACCCATCCGGGCACAAGTTAGAACATTCCGGCACCTTGTTGATTTTCGAACGTGAACTCTCCAAACAGTAACTAGTTTCTTTTTATTAGGGTTCCGTACAAAAATGGTGCCGACGGGACCTTATTACTAAGTCTTCGCTGTCCGTTCGTCTGTCTGTTCTGTATCTCATAAGACGTAACAGTTAGACAGTTGAAATGTTCACAGAGTATGGTAACTATCTCTGTCACTACTCTTGTTGTGTACCTACTTTACATAGTAAAATAAATAAACAAAAAACATTAGAAATCGTTTGCTGTTCTCGCAATCTTCTTCGTGCTATTAATACTATAAATCATAGGTTGGGAACCCTTTGTCTGCAGATACGACTCGCACTTGCCCATTTTTTTATTAGTACAGGTTACGTAGAACGGAACGAGCTGTATCGATCGTACGATTAAACCAGAGATATCATAATCACCGGGCTGCGTATTATCGAACGTATAATCGGAGTGCGGCAATAAATTTGTCTCATTTTAATATCCTAGAGCGTGTAATGTTGTGCTATAATCGGGCGGGATGTTTGGAGTTTAATGCTTCGGCTGCTGTGAGAGAAGTTCACAATCCTCATTATGATAGAAGTATTTTATGTGCATCATTTTCCATACAAACGCTCTACATTTAATTTCCTCGTCAAATGGCAACCGATCGCGTATTTTTTTTAAATAAGCTCATGACAACGAGATGTGACCTACATCTCTCACCTTTTTTCTCTTTCGTTTGTATGAAAAAATTATACACATACTATCCTCAATAACAAATGTTTGGAACAGTAATCAAAAGTAAAAGAATCTCTCACATGTGAAGAGTCTGAAAAATGAAGTGTTTATAGTTTTTTTTTATCGCATGTAAGGTAAGCCATGTAAGTAGAGAAGAAGAATAAAAAATTTTAGACATCATTTATTTTTGTTTAAAATAATAAAGCTGTCACGTTGTTATATTTTTTTTAGATTATCGTTATAACCAGATAAACAATAAACGTAAAAATAACTGAAGTTAATAAATATTGTTAAAAGTTAAAAAAAAGGAAACAGTTTTTTTTTTTTATCTTTGGTTCCTTATTAAAAGCATAATTATATTGACACAACAGCAGTCGTACAGTTAAACATAATTTTTAAAGCGTTTACAAATTGGGTGAGTGCATCCGCCCTACAAAAGACTTCAACGCGCGCTGCGTAGACGCCTAATATTTTATATAGCGAGATTATTCATTCTTCAAAAACGTTTCAAGGGCTTGTTTAGACCATGAAACTGAACAACCTTTTCTATGGAACTAAATGGGTCGAAATATATAAAAAAATTTACTTCTCATAAAATAAGGTGTCAGCTCTTTGAGTCATTTGTTTATACATACTTTAATCTCAGGTCACTCATATTTTAAAGTTAACTATGGAATATCCAGGATAATAATTATTATCTACGAGTGAAGCAATTTTGTCGATCAGGCGATTAGGTCTTACCTATAAACAAATACATTTTATCCCTTCATTAAATGAGGTGACATTTTAGTAGTGACCCATTCCGTTACACATTGTAGACAAAACTTTAAAACACCTTGTATATTTTTATCACGCTATAAAATCTGCCTTTACTTCTAGAGTACAGATAGCGGTAAACTGTGTTAACTATATAGCTGTAGTATACATAGTACAGATAAATATGAACACAGTATAAGTAAAAGGCCGTAAAACATTGAATAAAGCGACCGGAAATGTACTCATACAGATTGAAAATTTTAAAAGTCAGTTTACAAACCGGTGCTATCCGAAAGTCTAAGCGAACAGCATACTGGCGTACATAAGGTCGATTTTAGTAAATTTTATTCTTCTTCTTTCTACCTCTGTGGTCTGGTGGTCTGACCTTGGGCTCTTGATCGTAAAGCTAAGCAGTTGGCTTGATCTTAGTTGATAGTGTTCGTGACACAAACCTCGCCAGACACCTTACCGGTCTAAGAACTCTGGGATGACACCATGGTTCATTGGGTGTTTAGATCTGCAATTTACATGTCGAGACACCTGGCTTCAGACGTGTCGGAAGCCAGTAACTTGTAAGAAGACATTTTACTGCTACTAACTTGTTCTGTGGCTCGACTATACTATAAATACCACAGATAATATAAGTCCGACCAGTTGTTAATCACTCTCGTTAACGTTATGAGACGCAACCTGTTATTTGGCGGCCATTAACTTTAACCAAACAATATCACGTGCTCTGTGTAATGTATTCTGATATGAGTCATCTATTTCATAAGTAATTTTAAATTTTACGTCAAATTTCAATAGGTTCGGGACTTCATCTATTTAATAATTTTAATGATTTTAACAGATTAGAACCACCTCTCACCACGCTTGGCAGATGGGTAGGTGGGCGCAGTAGAAGTTTTCCATTCACAGGGAACACTGCTGCCCATTCCCTGGATTTTTACGACACCCGCAGGAAGTTATGGGGTGATGCTATTCTAACCCGTCACCACACGAAATGTCTCTTCTACTAACTAAATTTCAAAAATAAAATTATCAACTCTTTGCGAAACAGTTACTCTAATTACCGAAAGCGAAACGGTTTTATTTAACACTGTTATAGAGCACATAAAATTATGTTGCCTACACAAAATTAATTTGATTATCAGATTCCTATTTCAATTACTTTTTTGCTGTAACAAGCAGCCATTATACAGCTATTATTCATAAAGTATTTGTTAACGTACCATAAAATAATTCGGAATTACACGGCCGAATTAAAACGAGCTGTATAACGGTAGTATAGTGGCAGCAATTCGACACGAACACGACTTAACTAAATCATAATTTTCCTGGCCTTATTCCCGAATTTCTCGGGGTCGGCTACCTAATCTAGGGAATTTAACGAGGGCACTGGTTTTTACACGGAGCGACTGCCATCAAACTCCGTAACCCAGAAGGAAAACCAGATCCAATCCTAGATTAGGCTTTTATCAGGTTAGTGACCAACCCAGCTGCCAGAGTTTTCGACTTATAACTAAATCTGAACTAAAATTATTGCCGTCTGCTTATAATTTATGTTCTCTCATAATAGTAAAGAACAAGAATGAACTTAGTTAAGTCGTGTATATTACAACGCCGAATTGCTACCAGTGCTCGAGAAATAATCTTTGGTAGAGTAATCTTATTAAAACGGTGAGCAATCAAATTTTAAACGGGTGCAGATTTTTATTATCACTTTTTGGTGCAAGTTTTCGGGTAAGAATTGGTGAGAGGTGGCAGCGATAGCGGTTTAGAGCAAAAGAAAGAATAGTTTTGTGAAAAATAAAGATACCTACTTAACTATGAAAAGAAAAATACATCTACTCTACGCAATCAAGACTACCTTTACAACGGCCTTTACAACAAACAACTGTCTATAATATTTCGACTAAGTAGAAAAATCAACAGTACGTGCCTGCTAGAATTCAATCATTTAAGCGTGTAACCGTTATGAAAATAACAATTTTGAAGTATAAAGTGAGAATCTGTTGAATTGAAAGAGATTGAAATCAAATAAAAATACGCAAACATTTTTATATTTTGCAAAGTGCCTCATAGGCGCATTATGTCAATAGACGTAATTTGCCTATAGATAAGTAAGAATCTACTAGTAAAATCTAGTTTGTTTTTAAACGCTATTTACAATGACGCCATAGCTTTTAATATATCCCATCCTTAACTTAAGCATGCACCTAATAATTATAAGGCATGCACATAATTGTGACGATAAAATTAAAATAAAATTCTTTGCATTAAAAACAGAGTAATAAAAACGTTATTATAACGTTTCTTTGAATTGAAAAGGAAGTGTCGGTTTCTTATAACTGCATCGTAAACAAATCTTAAGTGTATAAATCATTAAAAGAGTTATAATTTATCAATTATGACTTGTTAATCGAACCGTGGCTTTACTCATGTTATACTAAATTTTTCATAGGTACAGTAGGCTGCAAAAGTGCATACCTAGTACCACCTCAAACGATTGAAGTTTTCTTGGAAATCTATGTAGTTATTGAAATATTTATTAAAGATTCGGATGTGACTTAACTAGTACTACAATATTCTGAGACGATTTTATTAAAATCAATACACACTTTTGTAAAAACTTCAATCGTTTGCGGTGGCCCTAGGTATGCTATTTTGCAGCCTACTGTACATCTCTACAAAATATCCTTCAGTTTCCCTTCAGTGGCAGGCAGAACATTAGTGGCTTTTTAATGCTGTTTTCATAGCGATTCAAAATTTTTGCCGAATTTCAGTCCACATCATATTATAACTACATCTATATCATAATCTTGTACTTACCGATTGAACTAAGGCAGCTGATAGGTATATACTCGTACATTTGGTTTTTTATTTCTCCTAGGTAGTGTATCAAAAATGTAGCAGTCCAAAAAATTACCTCCTACAAACATACCTACACACTTCCGAACAATTTGTTTATAATCCAAGTATTTATAAACTAATAGTATCGCTTTGTATAATCGTAAGTGGTGCGTAGTGTTTTAATTGCTTATCGATATCGACGTTCTAGTGAAGTAGGTACCTATAAGTGGGGTATGAACAGGTCAGATCATCGAACTGGAGTTGTGATACTCCAAATAACGGATGGGTTGTTCCCTCTTCGTAAGTTCCACTAAGCTTTGTTAATTTAGGGAAATTAACAAGTGATAAAAAAAAATGTGGAGAGGGAACTTTTTCTTGCAAGTTTGGCAAAGATTTGCCTGTGGATATATTCTGCTACTTACGAACTAAGACGGCTAACAACTTGCTTATAGGTACCATAAGTGTGTGAGAATTCTAGTTTTATTGCCTTTGGGGCTTACGGTTAAGCTCGTCAAGACAAACCCAACGCAAATACAGTGTGGTATTTTTTTGTAAGCTTATACTGTTCTTTTCTATGCTAATAAAAAAAACATTGGCTATCATTCGAAGATTCTTAGTTGTAAGAAGAATTCCGGATTTATCGGGTCGGGTCGATGAAAAACTCACTCGATACGAAGAAAAACAAATAAAACATTGTTCACAGCTTTGACCTAGCATTTCCTAGAATTTTAACGAAAAAACGGACGAAACATGTAGGAGTAAAATTTACAACTTCCTTTTCTCCAACATCAGTCACAATCTAAAATTCCCTATTAGAAACGTCCAAAACGGTAACAACCTAACTTAATAGCCGCGGGTGCGAAAGAGATGCAGATAGTCTTTATTGGTTAGAAGTATTTAACAGAGAGATAAAATCTTAACAAAGCCGATTTGGTTAGCCGTCTTCTTTCGGATACTTATAAGTCTTATAAAGGGTGTAAGGGACAGCTTCCTACAAACTGATAGGGGTTGCTCAGCTCAGTCAACGAAACTGAACAACTAGGTCACTAGGAAATTCAATCAGGAAATGAAAAAAAATTTGCTTTTCCACACAAATTTTCTGATCAAGGTGGTCAATTTGTATGGGAAAATCAATTTCTTAAATAATTTTTTGAGGAAAAATCCTGGTGGAAATTGTGGTGAAAGTTTCATTGACTGAGCAACTCCTATCAGTTTGCGTGAAGCTGTCCCTTACACCTGGTATTATAATCACGTATGCACGTATAGTTACCAAACTAACGGACAATCAGCCAGTTTGATGTGACCTCTAATAACTCTGTTTAGTTGTATAACTCTCTTTACGACTTTACAGCTATAATGTTAAATGTAATTGTTTATAGAATGGACGGAAGAGAGAAATGAAACGTGAGGTTAATAGTTTCCGCGCTTTAGTCCTTTTGCATGACCGTTTCGCGCGAAACACAATGCAACTTGTAAGTTACTTTAGACAAATATTTCATATTGTTTCAAGCTGTTTCATTCCATGAACATGGTCGTGAAAGTTAGATAACACACACCTTAAACTTTCTGATAATTTACTTAAGTTCCTTAGTGTTTATTTTCAAATTTAAAATTCACCTCCAGGTTTGGTAGATGCATGCCAAAGGACCAAAGAGCTAACTATTTAAAACTCTATTGATTGACGCTACAGATAATCCTCTCCACATCATCATTGCCTATTTTTTTCTTTCTAGTGCAAGTATTTGTCACAGATTAGTTTAGAGAAATACGACCTAAAACAGTACCTTTTATCAGTTCACTGCACCACGAATCATCCATACTATCAGTCTAATAACCAGCGAAAGCTCAAAATATTTTGGTGCCACTAAATGTATTGACCCGAGCCCGTGCCGTCTAGGGACTGGTTCAAAAACTACTATTTACAAATTAGTAGTACACTTCAATGTACATGGCGCAGGCGGTAGGATAGAAGTCAGATTAACATACAAAATTACCACGCAATGTATATCAAACTGTACTAGTATTGTGAATTGTAGTTTTATGAAGCCGGTCTCCATTCGTTCATTCAGTCGGTACTTGTTCTCTGATATGTAAATGATAATTGGTTTCCGAATGGAATATGTTCTGTTGATGTTGCCGTTGAGCTACGGCTGGTCGATAGCTTCAAATATTTGAACCTTCTTAGACTTTAAAGCACCTAATTATGTGATAAAAGATTGTCAATTTATTTATTGTAATTTAAACTGAAACATGCTAGAAATAAAATGCAACTCTTTTATTATATGTCTTCCGAAAAATTCTTGTGTAAATCAATAGCAAATTTAAGCGTATATATAGAAATGACGAAAATAGGTATGAAATTAAGATATTTGAAAATAGAAAATATATTATCTCAAAGACGGAAGAGGTCTTTGAACTCGCTAATACAATAAGGCATATTTTGTATGTCTTTAATGACTTTTAAATTAAGTTCTAAGGCTTCTTATATTCCCTTATTAACGAGTTCATACACAAGCAGAGGATAAGCCTCATGCGTAATCTCCTTAATAATACTTTGACAAGATCAAAGCTAAATTACCTTTAATTATGCCGTGTAATGAAGTTATCTTTGAAATCCGTTTAAATCGAAATTTGCAACGGAATATGAGTTCCTGGTTTATTCCTGTTTTCACTCCTGTTTAGAACTAGTAGCACAGAATGTATATTAGTAATACATACTAGTAGGTAAGTCTTCTGTTGACATGTGACACAGGGTGGATGGAAAGCATGGGTAGTCCCAGGGGATCTCTACAAATATGGATCTTCTCACTGACTTCGTAGGTTGACAAATATAAATCTTATAAATATGAGGAAAATACAGGATAATTATAGGTAAAATAGCTCTATAAGCAAGCATAGCCATACCATACCTTCATATATAATTATAAAAGTTTTGGAACTAGACATAAAAGGACTAAACCAACTGACACTACGAACAGGAGGCACTACTCATTTAGAATGCAATTGAATCATCCATCTTAAATCAGATCGACTCTCAACTCAAACGCCTATGGACGCCGAAAATAGCCTGAACTGATCGAGCCTTGGAAGAGGCAATTGGCTTGTATAATTGGTAAGAGCTATATGAATTCAAAGGCCAAAGTTTCTAGTATAATAGATAAGTAATCCAGATGTTTTATTTTTGTTAAATGAATGAAACACGTGTCAGTATGACCTTTGAGAAGTTGCTTAGAGCTTGCTGTGTATTTGTTCTTCGCAGCAAAAAAATATGGAGGAAAGGAGTTTTTGCAAAGATGATTTTAAGTTACAAGAAATCACAAACAAAACTTCTGATTTGCTAATGATTATATGAATTTAAGACACTTCAGTTCTGGACCACGATTATATATGAATTAAGATTGATCATCCCACACTTGCAAATTATCTTCAAGGCAAGTGAAATGCCGTACATGACTTATATTATTACCCTGCCATCTTTAAAAAAAAAAGTCCATCGTTAAGATTTCGTGTAGTTTTTGGAGCCTCTGTTCTTCAAAATTAATAGTTTATTGTGACAAAACAATACCAATAAAATCAAACATAATTATGAAAAGACAAGTTGTCAATTTAATTTATTTTTAGGACAAAGGGGAGTGATTCTACCCAAGAAACTGAACAACCAGGAACTTGGTTCAAAATGTGAAATGTGCTGTTTTTATGCAAAGTAATTTTTGTTATTATTTTAACCCGTGTTCCTGGGGGAAAGTTGTTTATTTATTTAACAATTTATTGTACACAAGAAATTACATAAAAACAGGACATAACAGGCACTGCTTATTTCTAATAAAAAATTTCTTACAGCAGACCTACAGAAGTGATAATTTTGTTCAGTAGGTATCATGGGTATTTCTGTTCTGTACGGTCTATTACGCGACGTGTCACAAGGAACATGAGCCGCTTAATATAACCTTTAAAATTAACCTCCCCGAATGTATTATAACCGTTATCATTACCAGACAGCTACCACTTGTTTCCACTTAAAAACTGATTTAAAATAACGACGATATTACGCTTTAAGCGTAAAAGGTCGCCGTTTCAAAAGATAACTGTTATTGCGTTTTATTACTCTTTTGGAATCGCATCCCGTAGACGTTGAGCGGAAAGCTAAAAGTTTTAAACCGCACGAAACGTTTCGAGATCTCATCGCAACGTTGAAATGTTTCATTTTATTCGCGAAAAGTTTTATATCGTCCAGTGATTTAAAAAAATAAAATAAGTGTCTTATATTTGGGATACTAAAAGAATACCCAAATAAAGAATGACGATGGTTTCAGCGTCTTAAAATCTATCACTATACATACACATTTCTCTCCGAAATGGCCCTCAATATTTTGTCAGCCGGAATAAAACTGTTTTTAAAGTAAATAATACGGCTCTGCCTACCCTGTAAAGGATAAAGTGGATAAACTGTACCTATATTATGTGTGTAGAAAATTCTCTAGGAAACACAACCCCCCACATAGAAACAATAAAAATGTAAATATTAGCAGCGATCCTCCGATCATAGTTCTAACATTATGTTCGCGAAATCAATTAAACTCGCGCTTTATAGCCTCTTAGATTTTATATACGACGAGTTATATTACACACGTTATAAACAATGATGTCTAAAACAACTTCAAGAGTCTTGAATCTACTACCATCTCGGCCAAGGTTTCACCCGCGGTCGAATGAGTGTCCTCGTGGGAATGAGTTATTTTCCCCGGGAAAAAATAATCTGTGTTTCCCAGGCTACCATGTATTATTTAGCCAATAAAATTAAATTCCGTTCAACTGTTTTAAACGTGAAACAGCAAAAAACAGGCGGATATACAATACACTATTACTTTCGCATTTAAGTATAATATTAGTATGGATGATGTATAAAACAACCTTTAGAGTCTTATGCTTTCATGCTGGACTGGGAGCGATAGAAAAACATAGAATGTGCCAGCTGCATCTCCTCCCGAGCAAGCTGTAAAAACCAGCTAAGGGATTCGAGGGTTTCAGTGTATTGCAATTTAGGCGATGGGCTGACAACCCGTCACTATAGCAATATACATAATCATCTAAATATAACCCTCAAAACTTGTCAGACGTGGCGGAACGACCTTTGTTTGGATCGTTTCTGCTCTGCCTACCCCATTAGGGATAAAGGCGTGATTATATGTATGTATGTATGTATGTATGTATGTAGAGTCTTATGAATGTTATAATCAATTGATTATACTGTTTTAGAATAAAGTTCTAGTCTAAAAACAAGAGTTATGGATTGTTAGAAAGCCATATTTTTTTTTATTCTAGGCTCATGTAATGTAATACTTTAAGGAAGCTGTCGGGTGGGCGGTGGAATAAATTTTAAATTAACTTGTCGTAAAAGGTTAATGTGTGGCAGAGATAGAAAACAACCTACTGTTTCTGGTCTCCTCATAAATCTATAAGGTACCTAATATCAAATACAGGATGTTACATTAGATTAAGAAACGATAAAGGAACATAAATTATAACTGAGTATAAAAAAAAATCTACTGAAAAAAATATGAATTCAAAATCTGAACCTACTACCTAAAAAATTTATTGTGTTGCACTTATAATGAAACGTGTAAAAAACTATTTTTATTGAATTTATATGGTCCAAATTCAATAAAAATAGTTTTTCACACGTTTGGACTATAAATTACTAATTACAGTATCAGCGTTTTTGAGCGATAGCAAAATAAATTTACACAAAGTTATTTTAAGTATATTGCTTATCACTTTATCGTTACTGAAACAACCAAATTTTGACACACAATTAAATTAACACCCTGTATCTTTAAAAGGGTATTACTCAAATATAAAAACACTATCATACGTCGATCAGGTGGTATGTTAGCCAACAATGACCCGCCCATTGTGGACTGCTATCTAATCGTAATGAATATAAATTTTCAGATGACATTTACGGTCGGTGCGCGCTGTGATACAGCATCTATACAAACGTGTTAGATGCACGCACACACCATCATAATCTATACTATCCATACTAATATTACTTACGTAAATAAGAAAGCAACTTTGTCTGTCTGTTAGTCGCTCTTGAAACTATTGATCGTATTTTGATGAAATTTACCAGGCGATAAATATTATCTTGAAGACGGACATAGGAAATAATGTTGTTCCAATTGCAGTTTCAATTTGCAGTTTAAACTCTTATGGGTAATTATTTTTTTAATTCGGTATGGGTTTGCTCTTCTAGACACTAGGTCAGGGACGACCGTGACTGATTCGACGATGGAGCGAGCAAACCCAGAAGATGCCTGTTAAGGCACTGGCATTCTCACGCACCGACGGAACACAGCAAGCTGTTTGTCGCCGGACTCCGGTGAGAGGGTGGTAGCGAGCCAAGCGGCCCCTTGCGGAGCCTACCACCAATAAATATATCATTAATTCCCACGGGAGCTTTCCTTCTTTTCACTCCGCATTTTGTAAAAGTTTTCCTATGACTTGGAATAACACAAATGCAAATGTATACAGCGGGAATATTCCCCACTACCACGAGAAATCTTTTTAAGCCGAGTGAACCGCGGGGCGGAATAATAGTAACCAATAAAATAGTGGTGCCGGCCAACCGGTATCAATTTGTAGCATCAAGGCGTAAAACATCGCAGCTATCTTTCCATTTATCAACAAATATTGTTAAGTCCGTTTCGAGCCAGTCAATCGCGGCTTAACTAGCGTAGCACCGTTGAAACAGTCTATAAAGGTGTAAGAAAAAAGGGGTCAATGTGTTCATGAAACGAACAACTTGCTACAAGTCACATCCGTCAAAATAATGTGAAAATCGATCCCTTGTTCATATAAACAGGAAATAATTTTTGCCAAACACTGACAAACACTTTGGTATGATAAAAAATATTTCCTATTTATGAGCAAGGTACTTATATTCAATTACTCTTGGGCAATTATAAGTGCCTCTTTTTACCTACCGCATGTTCGCACTGCAGCAATGTTTAGGTAACCAATTTCAAGGGCTATTAAGACAAAAATCCGAGTTATTTTAAATCAATTTGGTCGGAACGCGTTAAAGCCGTTTCGTGCGGGCCTCGTCTTTTGTCACGCATGTCGCTGCCCCAATTGTCCGAGCTTTTGCGTGCTTTTACCCATTAAAGCCTGTTTTATTTGCTCTCATTTAATTTAGCATTTATTCAATCTCACTGGTGTTGGCAGCTCTTATTTCGTTTGCACCTTGCATGACAGGGCTCATTGACGAGGTGTCGGGATGTGTTCCCGCCGGCCCCTGCTCAGCTTACACGGCCGACTCGACCGCCTTTCATCGCGCACAAAGCGTAATTGAATCCCACAGAATCCTACGCAGGCCGTAAGATTTAATAGGGCATTTAAACACTCGCATTGGCCATTGTGGCGCGGTTTTGTATGCGATTATTCATCGCGAAACAGCCGCAGCGAGGCCGCAGCTAGCTTTCCACGTAAGCATTGCGCATGTTTAGACAAAGTGCCATGGGCCGCCATGTGTGGTTCCACATTTATTAACATAAAGCACTAAGCGCGCAAATATTCGCAAATGTAAATCCGTAGAGCGAGTCCACACCAACGCTTATGTGCACTAAATAATTCATGTAATTGTGAAGGCAGGGTAGTTAACAGTAATTTTCTGAGAGTCAGAAATAGGAATTAATTTAAGGTTAAACTTGCGTAAGTTTTGTCTGGTATGGCAGGGCCGCGGGCTGCGCTCTTACATATATAAATTTCAACGTCAGGGCAGCTTAGTCGTAGTGTAACAACGAATAGGAACTAAACGTATGGACTGAGAAGAACCATTAATGTTGACCCGCTATTTCTGCGCTGCGAAAGGGAATCACAAGGCGCGCATAGAGGATAGAGGTCTGGATAGTCTGGTCGCGTCACTCTGCTCGTAAAATTGGAAATGGATGCTCGTAAATCGGCGATATTGAGCCAGGTCGCAAATTGCTGCGCGCACGCGGACGCGCATTCTACTTCTTGATCACTGTGGTTATCAGCATTCGTTGGAGAACCTTCAAAGACAGCAACCGGACCGATAGCTGAACGTGCCCTACGAAGCACGGAATATTTTTTATTCTACACAATCAGGTGATTCAGCCTGCATTGGGTAAAATCCCACAAAGTAATAAAATGACAGAATAATATCTACTTTGTGTTCCCCCCTGGGAATCAAACCCAGGACCTCCAGATCGGGACCCCATGGCTCAGACCACTACACCACAGAGGCACCACTTGTTACCAAAGTAAGTAAAAGTTTTAAATTCCATTATTTTGAATCGGAAGAAACTAGACTGCGAGAACAAATTAAACGAGATTGAACATTAATTTGACTTTAACAAGCATCTAACTGGAGTTTTCCGAAACAAAACGCAGTCTAGTTAAAATAGTTGAGAAATTACAAAGACAGTGGTGGCGATTCGGTTGTAGAGACAACTTCTTCTTAAATACGTCCTTGATTCAAGTCGATCGATCTCGGCTTGTCGATTACCTACCGGGCTTTCTTCTTTCTGTCGTAGACACACCTTAACTTATTTCAATTACGTCCTGTCATTTCATTATCAAAAATTCGAATAAAAATTTAACAGAAAAATAACAGCTGATTTTAATCCAGTCAAAATTATGTTACACGCCTAATGTTACGAAAATAAGGCACAGGCCACATGGTTTTATTTTAAGCACTATACGTAACTTTGATAGGATTAAAATTAGGTGATGTATTTCTGTCTCTTTTTATAGTCAAACAGGACTAACGTTAAATCAGTTGGGTTGTGTCCACGACCAAATCGGCACCATTACAAAGAGAGCGGTCCGCTTCCCAGCGGACTCGAAGTGAATAGGTCGTTATATCGGGACCGAGACGCACTTCGGTGAATTACTTATTACTATTAAACTTCCATGCTGGACTGGGAGTGGTAGAAAAACATAGAATGTGCCAGCTGCATCTCCTCCCGGGCATGCTGTAAAAACCAGCTAAGGGAATCGGGGGGTGCGCTGACATTCAGGAGGGACAAATTCATTTGTTAGGTAATAAAATGTCATATGAGGGATCATCTGTAAAACCGGTTCCTTACATCGGCTAAGAGAATGAGTAACAGCCCCGAGTATACATAGAGCATTCCTATGATTTTAATAAATATCACACTGAGACGAATGCTAGCCATCATGTGTGAAATAGGCTAAGCCAAGTCATCTAGAAATTCAGTTTATAAAAGTAAGAGTACCTACTGAAAATATTATTGAAGGTTTCATTTAATTTCTGAACTATTTACAAAGCTTTTATCAAAGCACAAAAGCTTTATTAATTTTCAATTAGAATAGTATTAATGGGCACGCCACAATGGCCTATTGTACCTTTGAAACTACAAAATAAATTTGAAGCTATAATTAATAACAAAAGTGTGCTCATAGAATGCTTTAGAACTAAAATGCTTGAAGATGACTAAGGCCGTTCACAATGACATCGTCTGGCATATAATTTGCCAGCACTCGAGAATCATTGTCTGCCGATTCATGCTATATAATGACGTCTCAGCTACCGTTTCGACGCCGACAGCTCAAAACTATGATGTTAACCGACAAATCACCATTACGTACAATATTTGAAACATTTGTTTTTATTTTGGAACCAAATTGGAAGATTTTTACGATTGTTGACCGACGTTGGCAGTTTTTTTAGAAATTACATACGTGTAGTAACGTTTATAACTCCTATGGGGTAGGTAGAGCGTAGATGATCTCATAATTTATGACGTTTTCGCCACGAAGTAAAAGAGTCATTTCAGAAATAACGAATTGTGTTTCTAGAGGGAGAGGTTGTCAGTCTTTCGCCTAATTTTCAATACACCGAAGCCCCCGTCTCCCTCTACTTTCTGATTCCTATTTCTCGGGAAAAGGAGCAGCTGGAACATTCTATGTTTTCCTATCGCTCCCATGCAAATTACAGATGCTTCAATTAAAAATTGCAAATTATCGTATCGTCAACATAGAACAGCGGAAATTCCTTTTGTTGGTAAATTACTCAAATGGTTTTATCAGTACGATCAAAACCAATTAAAAGTTGAAGAAATCGACGCTCTCAGAATTTCTAAGGTATAAAATATAACACTAATAGTAAATCAGATAGTCTGGCGCAAACAAGACGTACGATACGGTCATAATCGACTCCAGCACGCGATCTCTCATATAAGATCCGAAGAAAGGATCAAATTACAATAAAAAGTTCATTAATAATCAAATTCCTTTAAATAAATCTCACGAATTCCTTTGAGCTTATATGGCTTAATGATATTAGAGTAGCAGAAACGAGAGGCACGAACCGGCTAATTATGAAGTCAAAATTAGAAGGAACTGTTAACGTTTAGTGCCTTTACATCAACCCATACACACACATAAACAAACATATTGCACATAAAAGAGTATAGATAGCGTATACACATACCCTCTTTTACATGATTTTGTATGACGGACGGGATAAACTCGTTTGCAATAATCAATTTAAGGGTACGCAGGTCGTAAGTGCTTCAAAAATACTTTCAGTCTTAAGAATTGGTCAGGATAATTTTTAACCGGAACCACTTAATTTTCAAACAAAATAATAAGATGAATGCTTTGAAGAACAAGTTAAACATGATTTCACTTCTGTATTTTTGAACCAACTGATGCGGTCTGTATAACGACTACTATAAGAAACTGGAATCTGACTAGCTTATAGCGTGCCCTCCGTGGCACGGAATGACAACTTAAATGAAAGAAGAAGAGGAAAAGAATAAAATATTAACCGTAAGAAAAATTATTACATCTAAATACATGATAAATGATAAATCGTTGTTAAAATTGTGAACTATGACACTGGTTCGGAATCCGACGATGTGTTGTGCCTACATACGCCAACTGGCCGACCGGATAAAAAAACTGACGGCGAAGCTGACGGCTCATTGATGTATTGGTACGAACGATGCCTCTACCGTTAGCTAGTTAACAAAACGATATACGGCTATTAATCACACAACGATACTTCTCTTTATCTCTGAGTACAAAAGGTTAAACCCACTTGGTGCGAGACCGACTAATCCTTCGTATTACGTCTATCCGAAGATTACTATCAGACAGCGAGATTATTATGGATAAAAGAGAGAATTGGTAATGAATTCCTAGACAGACTTATCTAACAATCTCAAGGTTTGAAGACATCACAAATTATCATAAATGTGGACTGAGGTGACAAAAACCCACGCAATATTTTCAATAAATATTTTGGTATTTGTACAAAAATCGTATCTGAATCTAAATTGATAATTATTGAACCAAAACCGGTCGACAGGTAACCTATGCTTGCGTTTTTGACCCCTATATACAGATTAAATAAAGAAGCCGAAGCAACAGCCATTGAGTAACATTATTTGTATGCAAATGGCGAAGCATTATAAAGATAAGAGACACATTAGTTTGATAAACGGGTCGGCACTGTGACACTTATTACGTTATATGAAGTCCAAACCTTGGACAAGACTGAATATATTCCGTGCCCAATGGATTAGAAGGGTAACAGTAACTCGGGATACGGCCAAAGTTTCGGTGATATAATCCGAGGAAAAAAACAAGAAAGGAGTTAACAACTCCGTGCCAATACATGTCTGTGAGAAAATATAGCAACGCGAGGGTGACAAAATTTAGTGTGAGGAAGGCTTTGCCACCAATAAGCCAATCCGCCAGCCAATAAGGTGGACACTTGACGTATGTCTTTCCATTAGGTTAGCTCGCAAGAAATACATCACTGCGGGCCTTAATCAAAGACCGAAGAAACCGAGCAAGATTAATACGTGGACAGAGGGGGAAGCGGACGAGCAGAAATTAGGATCAGGATGTTGCCAGGATGCTAGTTGATCGCACAAATGGACGCGATGACTGGCAACACTCGACCCTCTTTTTGTGACGTTGCAATACGCTCCGAGTATAAATTGAATCTGTTACTGTGTAGTTTAGTGACGTGTGATTTTGAGGAATCGGTCTGGCGAGGGAGTACAGGTTGATTGAAAAGGAGGAGATGTGGGGAGTCGAGGGGATGATATAATAGCACCAACTTACAGTTATAAAGATTGCGACTATTAGTACAATTTACTTGAGTCATTACGTATCTATGAAGGCACGTTTGTATAAAAGTTTTCCTGTAGCAAAATTTTTGCTTAAAATAATTTCAAAAGAAAATGAAGCCCCCGAGGCATAAATAAAGGCTTTAAAGAACAACTTTTCCTAATTTGAGTAATGTCGAGTAGAACAGGCGACACAGTTAAGCAAGGCCGGCCGTAACTTCCAACTCATAATTGATTTATCGCCGGAGAGCAGCGCAAAAAAAGATAAAACTTTTCTAATAGCGAGAGGATGAGAGGATCAGACCAGGGAAGGGTTAATTAAAACGAATGGACGGTCATCCGCGAACAGAATATCGAAGTTTAGCGGATCACCAATTTCAATGCTTTAATATTGTTACGAACTCAGCCCAGCGTTTCTTTAATTAAAATTAACGACGCAAAACTCTGACAGTCAAACGAATTATTAGTACAGAAGCAAACTTTTTAATTAGTTCGCCTTCTCCAGGCGATACTTTTGTGCATTTACTTGTCTAAAGTAATTTAAATTAATTTGAATTCTTTCGTTCAGAAGCTCTTAAGTTTCCCAACACAGGTTGTTTCTTCACATCGAAAGAAATAGAACAATTTCTGTTCCGTTCCGGACGAATGGTGCATTCGATCACAAATTAAAATATTAAAACAAGAAAACAAACTGTCTTTACATTCTTCGATGCTTCTCATGCCGGCAGCAATCAAATATAAATATCAATGCAATCAAGTTATAACAACTGGATAGTTTTGAATAGAATAAATGTAAAAAATTGTTCCATAAAACGTATTCATCGAAGAGAGTCGATAATTTTTAAATTACTGATTTCACGCCGGTAGCCCTTGCTACTGATATCTGTGACAATGTTTGTCAGGTAACAGTAGAAGTGGCATGCGTGACCAATATCGAATTAATTATTGATTAAAATATACGGGTTGTACTTTTGTATTAGCTATAGAATCTCACAGCAGTATTCTTATTTTGATTTCATGTAATTAGAAATTTTTGGTTCCATGATAATTCCATTTCATGAATATGTACTTACCTTATGAAGAATACCTACCTAATAAAGACGCCTTATGTTTATGACATCAATCATGATATCAGATGTTATTTTGAGGAATTTTAAAATCAAATACTAAGGATAAGTCATCATCAGACAGGATCGAAATAAAAAATAAACTTTAAGTATAGTAATGTTAGAGTTTTTAAACTTCAATCAAATGGATAACAGAACAGTGCAATATAGTTCTACCCGTTACAATAATTACATACCTAACCATTACCTAGAATTGGGCCGCACGATAGAGCAAATAAATTGAGTTTAACCGCTTATTAACAGAACTAAAGCGATAAGATCGAGGCAGTTTGCAAATATTATTGGCACCTTTTGTAACAACTATTTGCTTTCCCGCAGTATGGCCTACTCCAGTACAGTACGCGCGGTTCTCAATGAACATAGGCGGGGGCGCTGCAGTGTAAGGAGAACTGTCAAACCAACGTCAAATTTCAAGATGGCGGTGTTAGTTCCTATTTTCGCCACGTTCATTTAAGCGCGGTCTTACTGCACAATTCTATCAACTGTCCCCATCTTGAGTTTTGAAAATGTTGGCATCATGTCTATTATATCCGACATCACTTCTTTTTGGTTTTCCTTATTGGATTGAACTTGTTGATTTCATAGCTAGTTTCTGATAACGTCTCTTATTATGTTCTTTCTTTTTGAGCTTTGTTAATCAAATATGATGTTCCTTGTAGGTATACTTATGATTCATACCATATCGTAGATAAGAAATTAGTATAATGTAGACCTCAGATTTATTTGGGTTATCATCATCTCTATCATTATCTGCAAGGAATAGAGGTACTTTTGCTATGTGAATCTTTTTTATCATTCTAAAATATGAGAAACAACAAATCAAAAATATCAACCGCAGACAGGATTTGAACCACCGTCTTTGGAATACCGTCCCAACGGTTTAGCCACCTAAGCTATAGTCCTTGTCCTGAGCGGCGAAATTAATGACTGGTTGCTTCTTAGATTGTCATGAGTGGACGCTTTTTTATTCTTTAATGATTTTTTGAATGTGTTTTTATATTTGCACACAGTCTGCATCCATCACAATTAGCATCAGAAAAGCAATAACCGAGAGATTGTTTGCAATGTCTTTTTATATTTATATACCAATTTGCCGGACGTTATTCATTCCCAAAAACGTCCGGCAATACTCTTGGCGTTGGCTTTTGACAATTTATGAACCAATCAGTGTATCTTTTCCTCGGTTTATTTGAAGAGAATTATTTATTTTATCTCTATACGATGGCGTTGGAAATTGTTTCGGAGGTTGCTTAATATTCATTGATCTTGGCTCACGATTTGTTTACGTCGGTGCGCGTAGGCAGCGGGCTCTGGTCAAATTAAAAAACTGGTCATGTGAAATGAGGCTTAGCATTAACAGGTTCAGGAGATGAAGAATTTCTGTATGGTTCTGCAAAGCTTGACCTGTATTGTGATTTAAATCATCAATCAGAAAATTCGCCATAAAAGGTAAGATTAACACGAACTAAAGGACACACATGCTTAAGTTTGTAAAGATCGGTTGTTATTTGAATATTCACCTAGAGGCAAAGGACACTTAAGAGTTACCGAAACCTCAAGATTTAAAAAATCATGTCAAAATAGACGGAGAATTTGACTTTGCTCTCCAAAAATGTGAATCCAACTCCTTTTAGCCATTTTCGTAACTTAATGATAACGGGCTTAAGACCATTTTGCACTTTCTTAACCTTGAAATTACCTTAAGAAACCAAACCCAAGGAACCCAAAAGTGCTTTCGTCTTCTCTTACCGGTTCTCTTCCCTGCGGCGTCACGAGGTGTGAATATGCGGACCGATGCACATGTAACGATTCACAAGCTGTGACAATTACACACCTAGGGCCGTAATGGGCCTAGACTGCCTCAGTGGTCTAGTGGTCTAAGCTATGGGCTCCCGATCCAGAGGTCATGATTTCGATTTCCAGGGGAAAACAGAGTTGATATACTTGTCAATTTAACACTTTGTGAAATATTCACAAATGCAAAGACAATGCAGTCTGGCTCAGCTAATTGTCTGTAAGAAAAAAGATTCACGCAAGAGGCACGCTAAGCCGTTGGTCTCAGTCGCTGTCAGTGATAGTGGTCGTCACAAAAACCATGTCAAAGTCCTAAACAGTAAAAAAAATCTCTGATATCAGGGTTCAAATCTCTGATACAAGGGAGAAACTCACTCCATAAGAAGTAGAATGTGCGGATCGATGCACTTGTAACGATTCACAAGCGGTGACAATTACACACCTAGGGCCTTTAATAGGCTTAGACGTCGTCGGGTTAATGCAGGATCCGTGTTGCGAGGGAAAAAAGCTGGTGCCAAGGAAAATAGCCGTAATTGGAAATCTTTTCATTACTTGTTCAGTTTGAAAGATTGTCAGCGATGATGTGGCTTCAATCACGCTTTTATCCCTAACGGATTAGGCAGAGTTTCATGCGACATGGCGTTTTTGCTCTACTCGTAGTCTACACCAGGCTACGACCTGTGTAACCAGTTGATTCGATGAATAAGGCCGAGAGATAAAGGATAGAACTTAGCATTCCCATAAAAAGCACGGCAAGCTATTTTGACAAAAGATCGTCATTTTTTGCAAAGCCGATGTTTTTCCAATTACGAAAACTTGACCTTCAAAATATGTAAATCACATCTCTATCCTGTCCTCATAATTAAATGCCATCAGAAATGAATGACAGTCGTTTTAAACGAATTTGAAGCTCCATCAAACACCACGGAGCCACAGAAGTGGAAACATAGAGCAAAGAATATTGGCCCCGATTCGGCAGAAACACGATCTAACTAAAATAATGGTCTGTCATTTTCTGTCTGAAAAAGTAAGAGAGTATTTTAATCCCGTTAAATCAAGAATTTATAGGTATAGAAAATAGGTTAAAATAGAATAGAAAATAGGTAGGTCTTGTTTGTGAAGGAATCAAAAGTGACAGGCAGATAATGATACGTATGGTTAATTTTAGTTAGATCGTGTTTCCGCCGAATCGGGGCCATTAGCTGGTTAAAGTCCCGTTAAAAAATAATATCATCGAACTTGACAAATTGCTTACGCTCCTAATATATCCAGACACCTCGGCATCCGAGGAATAGGACTGATGGACCGATATCGGACCTCGCATCTCGCTGTTTAGATTCAGAGATAACTTGATCAGGTCGATGTGAGAAACGTGGTTCTGATGTGTGTAGCTTTGGAAAGTCTATGTTTGGAGATTGATGGTCTCCGTGCTTCGTAGGGCACGTTAAGCCGTCGGTCTTGATCGCTGTCTGTGATAATAGTAGTTACAAAAACCATGTTAGAGGCATTTTAGCTGTTACTAATAGGCGGTTTAAAAACTCTGACACCAGGGTTCATTGGGTCGTTTATCGGTTCGAAAACCTATTTGATAAGAAAAAGAAGAGAGACCAGGGCCGATAGACGGATATCGGGCCTCGCATCTCGCTGTTTAGATTCAGAGAAGGATTGTCAAAATTATAGATAGTGTTCATTTTCACTCTTTTAAAACCAATAAATTAGAATAGGCTCTCTTTAGCTTTGCACGTTTCGGCTCACAGCTAGGTTAGTAGCGGTAAATAGTTTACTTTAATTATTCCAACCATCACTTGACATACGGCTGATACTAAATCAAAAATCAAAATCAATTTTAAACTATACGTTCTATAACAGTTCTATATCCACTTCTACACGAGCTAATAATTTGTTTTTATGTCCGGTAAGCGAATTAGTTACCATACTTTTGATGTTAATGCGTATGTGGTATAATAAACGTGTATTTATGGTGTTATAAATTCTTTTTATTGGATTGGGGCAGCCCTATTACAGTTGGACCAGTTGATCTGAATGTTACGATTGATTGATGGAAAGATACCACTGTCACATATAGGGTTGCCTTTTGTTCAAACATTCATGCTAGTCAGGACTATTTGAGTCGTATGTTGATTTTAAAAATCCACTATTTAAGTAGAAGAAGAATAATTAATAAACAAGTAATATTTTCTTCTTTTTCAAACAGTTTACGTATTGCATTTGTTTTTATATTCATATACTATTAATCAAAGATCTTCAAATTGAAAATAAATCAAAAAATCTATGGATAGGCACGGGATTTGTTATACCTAAATAGCTATTCAAAATATTTCGCAAATTATCTAAAAACTCTATGTAAAAAAAATTACCAAATCAAAAATATCACACAGTCACGGTAGCCCTAGACACACTAATACGAGAAGCATAATCAATATGTTAATATCTAAGATAAGACAGCCAGATTCCTTCACAAAAAACACTGAGCCAACCGTATAAGTCGCGACCAACATATACATAGACGGCGAAATTCGGAACTTAAAAAGCTCTGTAGATTCTCTGAGTAACAATAACAAGTTTGGTGTAGATCACATCGACAGCAGCGACACTCTCGAATGCAAAGATAAAGTGGTTGATCGGTACATGAGTAACCCAAATTCCTTACAGATATATCGTAAATAAGAAGTGCCCAAAGACAATCTGATGAGTTTTTGTCAGCGTTTTTCTTGTAATATGCAAATCTACTATCTTTGGAATCTAAAGAATTTTAGTGTATGGTGTTTTAAAAGCTATGCAGAGAATTTTCATATCTTTTGTTTTAGTTTGTTTATGTTAAATACAAACCAAAACAAACCCTCTCAACGGAGTCTGGCGCCAAACAGCTTGCTTTGATCCGTCGGTGTGTGAGACTGCCATAACAGACATCTTTTGGGTGACCTCGCTCCATCGTCAACTCCGTCTCAGTCGCTCCCGATGTAGACTGAAGTCAAAACCAAACCCATTTTTAAATTAAAAAAAATTTAAATAGTACATTGTTTAACGAGTGGAGAACATGACCGAATCGCATTTTCTTCCGAGTTATACATAGTGCTTTATACTACACCTATGAGGAAAATATAATTAAAAATCCTTGTAAAATAAAGAATGATATCACTTACATGAAAACATATCTTAAGAACATTTGAAGTGTCATCATCCATTCGAACAGAACACAAACAAACAAAACACATAATAAATACAATTACACATTACATCGAAAACACTAAAAACCTTATTTACATTGAATAAGTCAAATAAATCAAAGAACGAAAAAGAATTTGCGCGGACATGTTGATTTTACCATATTTTTTACTTCAAAATATAAAAGAGGCAAATGAAGCTAAGCACATACTGCCAAAAAATGTAAGTGGCCAGTACCATTTTGTGGGTTCGAGATACAAACTTTTTGTGTTTTGGCATCCGCCTGTTTCTAGTTTTGAATTATGAATTTTAAAAAAAATAAAGGAGGGGAGAAAATACTTTCTCCCCTAGGGGAGAAAGTAAATCCCATATATTTTTGCCGCCCGCATATTCGTTCGCTTGGATTTACGTACTTTCTTCCCTTTTTTCAAGTAAGAACTAATATACTTTCCGAATAGGTGTAGTATAAAATATTTTTTTAAACAAACGATTACAAGACGCCCGGTGGAAACATCTCATTTGCAATTTATGTCGGGAAAAACATAAAAATATCATAAGCATAAGCGATCAATAATTAAAATCTGAAATGTACGCAGTAAAATCGTAATTGGTTGCAAGTGAAAACTCGTTAACTGCCGTCGTCGTAAAAGTCGACAATAATTAGGCAGGCACCGAAGCACCTATATGAGCTGATTACGAAAGAAATACAGTCGTGCCGCTGTTGATTTATTGAACATGGGCCCGAGTTTCATCGCCTTGGTGGAAGCCACTGACTAGACAACTAAAGACCATGCATCTGATCAGCTGACGACATGGAGAGTCTTTGATTGAACCAGGAAAGAAAGAAACAGTCGTGCCGCTGTTGATTTATTAACATGGGCCCGAGTTTCATCGCCTTGGTGGAAGCCACTGACTAGACAACTAAAGACCGTGTATGAGATCAGCTGACGAGTACTCTCAAGTTTAATATGTCTGTGGCTCGAAGCAACGGACACCATGTACCAACATAATGCAGTCATAATGAAAAGAAATTCCTCACATTTGTCTTCCAGTCTATGAGAGTGAAAACATCCGACAAAATTTTGTTCCCAATTAATTATAATAAAAAAATATACTTAGGCAAATACAAATTATTTGAATGGATATGTCTTGTTTTAATTTGAGGGAAAAGTACCTGAAAGTAGCAAAGGACTTGATTAATTTTACCGTGGATATCAAATATTTAACTGTATCAAACATGTTCTTTTGCTAATAGATTTAATTCAAATAGTGACAAACATACTACAAAACATTTCTTAAAAATACCTATATATGTGTACTAGACGTTAGTCATTGCTTTTTTTTTCACGATAAGAACACGACAAGCAAACGCTCGAAGCAATTTCAATCTTCTAATATGATAAACGATTGGTTACGGAACACAATTACTGCTATAGCATAAGTAATATCGTAATACACCGTCTGTGGCTTATTACCGTGAAATCCGTGGGCATTTAACGTGTTAACAGCTCTTAAAAAAAATACTAGTCATTTTACTAGAAACATGGTGCTGATAAGAATTGCGCGAAGGAACTGACCAATATTTCTGTTGCAGAACGAGATAAATATTGTTATTAGGTCACACATCTACCTATACCGGGTAAAAAATACTGTTAATAACGTTGGTTATGAAATAAAAAATTGGCCCTCCCATACAGAATGACTTAGCCTCTGTCTCCATTTGTATGGCGGGAGGGCCTTTTCTTATATTTTGACGTATGTTCCTTGGAAAAAGTTTTTCAATTTCATGGGTTAGATGCACACTTTATTTGGTCAGCATTTCTTGTATTTGTAAATGGGTAAAGAGAGATTGTTGGACTTCTTGGTCTGGTCCATTGCATTGTCTAAAATATACTTTTTACTTTTTTTATATGCGCGTGCAATAAAAAAAGCCTAAACAAATACACGCGTGACCCTGGGATCACACGCGTGATGTGTGGTAGTTCTCAAATATCAAAATGTAGGGCAAAACGCCGACTAAGCCGTTTATCAACCTACTTGTATTATACGGTGCGTTGTTTATTTACATTTTCTAATCTTCTATTCATTTTAGTATTAATATTATAACCTTCTTTCATAAGCATGTTAATCAGCCTTAATCTTGGCTTTAGTATAAATTAAACACACTTAGGTTGCAAAAGAATATACTTGAACAGGGTTCTGGTAGGTACTAGGGAGCAAGAGGTCTGCATTGCATAAGTAGGTCAGTTTTGATCCCTCCTTTAAAAACATTTTGGTCTTTACAGCTATACCACGCAATAAGTAGGTACTAGGTACACACACACAGCCTTCAAAAGTACTCTTCTAGGTTAAAAAAAAAACGGCTATGTTTATGAAACTATTTGAGAGCCATTGAAAACCACTCTTTCCAGTCACTAAACATAAACATCCTACACAAAATTTTACACTACTCTATTTTTGGTATCTGAAGCCTAGTTCGCGTTTCGACCTACATTACTTTGTCGCCTACATCTGTGAACGATGACAAGCACGCATTTGAACCTGAGGTCATGCTTTCATTTTGATAGTATGTACGAGAGGCTCTTTAGTAAAGCAAACTGTAGCCTCCTACGATTTACTAAGTAGAGCATCGTTTTTGTGGTCTCAGTGTGAAGTTAAAGAATTTTCCCCATAAGCCTATTGCTGGAAATAGGTCTCTTTCAAGAAACGCCACTGAGCCTGAATTTTAGCTCTGCAGTTCGTGCCAGTCACCAATAGCAGATTATCGCTCGCATCATCATCATATCGTATGGCAGCTCCTGCTTAGATCAAACGTCGATGTCCAGGATTTTCAGCCAGGTTATCGCTCTATTCAGCAGCTTAGTTTCATACTTCGTTAAAACGTAGGCTCTATTCAAAAACTCATCCCACTCATCGCAATCGAATCTGTCACATACATATTATATTCTACTTTCTTAAATAATGTCTGAAAAACGTACTCACTAAGAAGAAGAACTACAAGATTGACTTCTCTCTCAAGACAAGCAGATTCCAATAATTTCCTAAATACCACATCACTTAACAAGACTTCAAGTTATAAGTGCTCATCACATTTTACAAAAATATGAACAAAAAATAATCGAAACCCGTTTTAATATCACGAGCTATGTGGGCGGGGCCTGAGTTAAACACCTTGTCAGACTTTACATGTTATTAATTACGACACTAAAGATTAAAGTATCGGGCACCAAACGCGAGTGACTTAATCGAAGTGCCGCGTCACTACCAATTGAGATATCTGCTAACGCCTGGCTTCATATCGCAAAGAGCCATTTATTATACAAAATTGTATAAGTACAGATAAAAGATTTCTGGTTTGTACTCACGATGTTTCGCGTATTGGTAAGCAGGCACTGTGATCTGATCTTATTTTCTATAAAAAATAAGGCACATTTTAGTTGACCATATTAGTGGAAAAACATAGTTTTGCTTATTGTGAGATCCAAGATAGACGATTTGCTAGTATAACCACACCACACGCCATGATATAATTTTTATGGGCCATCTTTTTTAATAAAGTCGGAAGGCAAGTGGCAGAATTAATTAGCATCGTTCCATTTCAGGATATAACATAATAAAAGAAAGGTCACACTATGATTTAGAAACAGAATTTAAAAACTATAAATAACAAAAATACACAAGCTTTTACGCTGTATTCAACAATATGCAAATATTCCAAATAAAACTCCGAAATGAATATACCACAGAGACAGTAAATCTAACAGCCATAAAATAAAAAGTTTGAATTATTATCGGTATAAATGTGTCTTACGATTCTTATTTGATAGCTGTGTATTTCTTGATACGGCTACTGAAGGAGGAAGTAAGACACTAATTTTTAATGTAATTTTACATCGAACTGTATATCATTCAGCCCACGTAAAAATTCTTTAGATTGTCACTGATTTAAGTATGGGAAGAAGTTAAAAAATTTGAGAATTTTCATAGCAAATAGGATTGTCAACAATGATAAAAACGACCTAATTAAAATAGATGATGATGTTGTAAATTGAAATAATATGTCTGAGATATTCGTCTCTACAAAACACGAAATATTAATAAGTTTGTAGTAAAGGTAGGGAACCATAAATTAATGGCACTTACGCACCACATTAAAGGTAGGGTACATTTTGATGGTAAATAAGAACTTGTAACCCATAAAGTTATAATCGAACCCGTATAAAATTATAATAACTGCAATAACATCACGACCATATTCACACAGCTTCAACAATATCAGATCAAAAGCATTCTTACGAAGTAGGTTAATAAAGAAAAGACGGCATAACAGAAAGAGATCACGCGTATGTCACGTCGACACTATCTGAGCGGCAACGTGGCAACTCGGTAAAGCAATAAAAAGCAGAAAGCAACAACCAAAGATCAGAGAAACTTGGAAGAATGCTAAGGAACCTGCGGGCAATTGTATTATTTTATTCAAGAGAGACAGAGGAGCAGATGAAAGAAGAACAGGCACATAAAGAAAAGACGGCATAACAGAAAGAGAACACGCGTATGTCACGTCTAAAGCCTAATTTTGGTGCTTTCACTTGACATCCTTATTATATTTTCGATACCTTCAAATTATTTTTTTTATTCTTTTCATCGTCTACCTTTTTTTAAAGCTTTTATTTAACTTGCACTGTATCTAACTAACTAACTAACTAACTATGTGTGTTCGGGTGGAATCTTGCAACTCAATTTTGAAGCAGTTATCTTCAACCGATTGAGCTGAAATTTTGCACACTTATGTTAATCCGGTGACAATGCAATATTATGATATCATCAAGCTGATCTCGTGATGGAGTTGACAGATATCCACTGGATCTCCCTCATGGAAAGTGATAAGATATCTAAATTTAGGCTCATTATATTTGTTGTCTTGAGCAGTTTCCATTACATATGATGATCAGGGTCAAATGATGAAGCCGACAGGTAGCCGTCGGAACTGCCTCGTCCGAAGTGCTAAGATAGCCGAGTTCGGGCTCATTATATTTGTTGTCTTAAGCAGTTTCTATTACACATGATGACGAGGGTCTAATGATGAAGCCGACATGTAGCCGTCGGAACTGCCTCGTCGGAAGTGCTAAGATACCCGAGTTCGGGCTCATTATATTTGTTGTCTTAAGCAGTTTCCATTACACATGATGACCAGGGTCAAATAATGAAGCCGACAGGTAGCCGTCGGAACTGCCTCGTCCGAAGTGCTAAGATAGCCGAGTTCGGGCTCATTATATTTGTTGTCTTAAGCAGTTTCTATTACACATGATGACGAGGGTCTAATGATGAAACCAACAGGTAGCCATCGGAACTGCCTCGTCGGAAGTGCTAAGATACCCGAGTTCGGGTTCATTATATTTGTTGGCTTAAGCAGTTTCTATTACACATGATGACCTGGGTCAAATGATGAAGCCGACAGGTAGCCGTCGGAACTGCCTCGTCGGAAGTGCTAAGATAACCGAGTTCGGGTTCATTATATTTGTTGTCTTAAGCAGTTTCTATTACACATGATGACCAGGGTCAAATGATGAAGCCGACAGGTAGCCGTCGGAACTGCCTCGTCGGAAGTACTAAGACCAGCCTTTTTGAAGTCGTTACCGCTATGGCGTATCTCAACTCGACTACCCCAGTCCCCATGTCGGCTTAAATGTGTTTTTAGAGTAGTCAACGTAGCTAGGCGGGGAGGTTGAGACAGAAAAAGAAAAAATTAAAATAGTTTTTAAAGTCGTTGTCGCTATGCTGCATCTTGATTGAGGAGGGCTGCCCCATCAGAAAATAAAAAAATATTTAAAACAGTTTTTGAAGTTGTTACCGCTCCAATGCATCTCGACTTGCCCCTGACAGAAAAAGAAAAGTTGAAATGTTTTTGATATTTACCGCTACAATACATCTCGACTGGGGGGATGAAAGAGGTCGCATCCGCCCCCCTCACAGAAAAAGAAAAGTTTTAATCTGTTTTAAACAATGAATTCACATGTGTTTTTGAAGTAGGTAGTTGTTGAGTGACTAAAATGTAAAAAATAAATTATAAGTAAAAAAACTTTTTAAAATAAGCTTTTATCTTAAATGCGCTAAAAAGAATAAAATAAAATTTTCCTTTTAAACTTTTACTATCAATTTACAACGTCATTACATAATTTTTATAATATAAAAGCTTGACGCGAGATTGCTTAAAACTTGTGTAGATAAACCCTAAATCAAATACTTAACCTCATAACCTGTGTTAAATCTCGCGACAAGCTTTTATATTATAAAAATTATGTAATGACGTTGTAAATTGATAGTAAAAGTTTAAAAGGAAAATTTTATTTTATTCTTTTTAGCGCATTTAAGATAAAAGCTTATTTTAAAAAGTTTTTTTACTTATAATTTATTTATTCTGACTTGTGCTGTCTTAGTGTCCGTCATATTTGTTTCTTTTGGGTTTTCCTGTACCGATTTCATCGTAGGTAGGTCTTATTGATTTTTTATATTTTTTAAGAAATTTGCTTGTGCGGGCTTGTACCTTCACCCCTCCTATCAACAAAACTTCTCTGTCGCTTCTTCAAAGAACCCCATCACCTGGCACATCGTCGTTTTCTGACATCCAAGGCCTCAGCCCCGCCGCCCGCGTCGTGTGAAGTCACGCGCGATTATCTGATGGGCTTCCAGAGGCTGCGTGCGCGCCGAGACACGTCACATTTCAAACTCAGTTTTTTATAAGGAATGAGTAGACAAACAAGAGCCGTCATTGTAACTACTGTCTCTAGGGAATTGGGTAACGATTCAAATAAGTCTTTGCGTCGATGTGATGAGATGTGGTGTGAGCATAGGATTCTAAGATTCTCAGGAACATCATTCACAATATTTATTTTTTATTCAAGTCTAATGCGTAACGATTGCTGTTCATATTTTGTAAGAGTTTTAGTTTTAATGGAACGCCATTTCCAAGAGCCTGTTTTTCTTCAACGGAAATCATCGCGTTTTTCTTTTTCAAGCGACACATTCAATATTATTATAACCATCGTTGACAACTTGCTGTCAGGTGATGCGCCAGCCAGTTTGTCCAAACAAATTGACAGTGTAATTGCCCTTGCGCACGTAACACGGGGCTGTTAATAATATGTTTGCAAATGCAATATCGGGAACGCTATAGGCGCTGAATAATTGCATCAATTATGCAACATTTTATAAATGGCGTCCGGTGTTACATAGAAGGCTGGACTGGAGCACATGTAATCGGAGTATCGCAGCAAATGATCAATAACAAGCCGACTCGGTAAATCGATGAAACGTCAGTTGAGCTTGGAGAGATGCGCGAGATAATGACTAGTACCGCACTAGGGTTCTGAGTTGCCAGAAGGATCTGGATCATGGTGCAAGGGAGAGGATATTTCGATTACTCGTAATATGTATTTTAAAAGAGCGAATGTCCAAATCCAACCTGTCCTCTTCATCTTCAGCTCAGCGTTTTCTTCCACTTTTCCCGGCCATCGGAATGAGCTGGTGTGAGACCGTTCTCTTCCTTATCAGCTTTCATAATGTCTTGACAGCGTTTCTTCAGGTTCAGTGTCAGTTAGAGTACGATATAGCAAGCAAAATTATAGAATCCTTAATCCGAGAAAATATAAACGTGGTCAAAAAATATTAGCTAAAGACGTGATATTTAAAGACTAATTTCTGTTCTGCAAACTGAATCAACACGAAAGCAGTACGCTGCAGGGGCCTACCTAGTACCTAATGCTAGTACCTAATTAGATCAGATCTGGCAACACACCAGACATGTAGTTGGTGTACTATAACTGGTCGCGAAGATAGGGTGTTTAGCCAGCCAGTAGCGAGGTTAATCGAGCCAGCGGTATCTGGATTATGTCATTAAAACTGCACCAGGGGCCCGCTTCATAAAACTCCAATCTGCAAATTACAAAAGCACTTCAATATACATTGCTTGCGCAGTCAGCGGGATAACAGAGAGGTACGCTTAATGGCTCGCAATGTACATCGATATTGTACTTGAAACTTGGAAATTGAAGCTTGATGAAACAGGCCTTTGGTGTCTGTAACGGACTTCTCGATTGGAGCACGCACGGCCGACACAATTTCAGACACTAAATCTTGTACATCGTTCAGTCTGTCCACAAGCAATTTATTTGGAGGGTACTGTTGGTTTCATGAGAGATATTACTGTATGATGCACTGGATGGTTTCATGGAGCCATGGTATTGGTTGCGACATTTAAATTATTTAAGGTGGCCATCTACTATTTGGCTAGCCTTTTTAAAAGTTACATAAGATTTTTCACGGGAAAATCATGAAGCCGAATTGCTGCATTTAGAAAAGCTTAGATTAGTCTAGAAATAAATAAAACAGCCTCAAATGCTTCTATATTAAAAGTAACATTACAGAGTGAAAAGGAATCTAATAATATAAAAGAACTTGCACATAATAATTTATTTTTCTGCATAAGTAATTCAAATCCAATAATCTCTTGTTAAGGTATTTCAATTCCAATACGCTTTTCAATAAACGTGACTAAAATTTTTATCAAATGTAAGTATTTTTTCCAGTCGACGATGCAAAAACTTCAACGAACTCTTCGCTCGTGCTGTTCGAACCCCTTGTCTCACTTGTCATACGAGTGATACGCAAAAAGTTCAGAATATTATTCCAAACAGATAAATATTTTACAACACAACCACTATACAAAATTCCTGTGAGAGACCGTGTCACCGGAAAAAGTGCACATCTCGAAAATATTACGTACCGTATTACGAAACAGTTCACGTAGAGAGCTCATCGCGGAGTGTGTTCTGAAAAAAACAGTGAGGCGAAGCAACAGGTAGACGTCCAATTAGGGGTCGGTTGAGTGGTCGACTCGCGCGGCGAGCGACACCGAGCTTTGACGGCCCAGTGCTGCCAAGTGCGGTGACTTTCCGCCAATTAGGCTATCTCGTAGGGTGCTGTGGCGACCTAAAATTGAAAATCGCTCCATTTATCATCCTCATCTAAGGCATTACAGCCGCGGGTGCGTCTTAGCCTGGTCTAGTATTTTTTTCCAGTCCGATCTGCTTAGGGCTATTCGTCTCCAACTCTTCAAGTTTATATTCTTTAGGTCCCGTTCGACACCATCCAACCATCTAAGCTTTGGTCTGCCTCAATTTCTTCGGCCGTCTGGCCGTCCATCTAGCAAACATCGTCGATTTTAAATTGATTTTTCGGCGATTTCATATTAAAAAGACTTGGCAACACTTCGACGGTCCTCGACAAAAACCCGGCCGTTTCGCCCGCGTCTGTTACGAGAGCTTTTTGCACCCACAAACTTGTCGCGCTTCACTTTGACTTTCTCGACCTCCGTGCTGGAGCCGCACTTGGCTATATTTAGCGGCACAATATTTTTGTTCCACATTCGAAGTTTTTTCTTGAAATTTTTCAACTCTCTCACAGTTGATTTTGCTCGTGGTTTATTTTGGACTTACTAAACGCAGCGGGCCAGTAATAAGGTAATTTTTCAACTAAATCGATTTCTCTTGATAAGCAAGATGTATTGCCATAATTTACGCCACCAAACTTACTGTATCGCTTATCGATAAATCTGCGGTGGATTCTTACTAACATTTTCAATTTAACTCGAAATATTACTTGAAAGTGATAAATCAACTGGCATCCTCCGGCTCCGCGACAATTTTGGGAAGAGCAACTTTAATTCTTAATTATGGCCTTGTTCGCTTGACGCATTTATTTTACTTTGTGAAATTATTCGCCAAAAAGTCAGGTTCGTGACTTCCGTAAGGCCTGAGTGTGATACTTTTATCACCAGTTCTTCCATTTATAATCTCCTGGTACTTTCCAATGATCAGTTCATTATCACACTTATACTGTAACGAAAAGTAAACATAATGCACACTGAATCTGAACGATGTCCGTCCGCTCTGATGTTTGCCAATCCAACAGAACAATTTTTCTCAAGGAAATACGAAAAAAAAAACTTCTCATACTAAATCGCTAACAGCTGATTAATTTGGCAAGGTAGCTTTCGCATTTCGACCACTGTTTCATGAGAAAAGTTGTTCAGTGTTATACAACGTGTAACAGAAAGGGTATAATGCATCGAGAAATGTGTGAATCTACCCATGAAACTGAACAACTTTCCCTAAGGAACATAGGTCGAAATACGAAAAAAAAATTTGACTTCCCATACTAAATACGCTATCAGCTAAAGCATTTAGTATGAAAGGTCACGATTTTTTTTTTTCGGTTTTTGACCTATGTTTCTAAGGGAAAGTTGTTCAGTTTCATGGGTAGATTCACACATTTCTCGATGCATATACCCTTTCTGTTACACCCTGTAGACAGATTCACATCCTTAAGGGTACTTTTTGTTACAAGTTGTATAGGTACTTGTACGTAACTACGGGTATTATTTTCTCAGCAGAAGTGGTAACCAATAAATTTCGCTCACGCGATCAGTAATTGAGACTTTTATGCTTAAGGAAAGTGTAGCGTCTTTGCTCAGCCAGCAATCTGTTTGATGTAAGCCGCTTACGTGAGTTAAAAACCAATTTCACGGCTTTAAGAATACCGGCGGTACATGTTCTGAGGTCGAAATCTAACTAAGTGCAATTTATGAGACAAGGAGATGAAAAATTTACATACTTACATTCACGCCCTTATTCTTCAAGGGGTAGATAGAGCGTCAAAGACCAAAAAGGCCTCCTTTGACTTTTGAAGATAATTTTCCGATAACTAGGTATGCTATAATAATAAATTGCTGTGGTGACAGGTTGTCAGCCAATCACCTAGGTACAATAAAATACACTGAAACTCTCGAATCCCTTTGCTGGTGTTTACAGCATGTCTGGAATAAGAAGCAGTTAGCTTGGCTGGTACATTCTGTTTTCTATCGCTTCCAGTCCAACATCAATCTTTGCTGTTCGAATTTTACCTACAAAATTTCGAAAATTTAAAGAATTCATGAGCAACACTCGGCATTAGAAAAAGCTTGTAACCACACGTTTTACATGAGAGCCGATGAAATCCGATCGAGAATTTCAATTCAACAAAACATTCGATTGTTTACATAGCTCGGCGTTCGTGAGATTCCACGGGTGGAATTTTAATTTACAATTTGTCCCTCAATTTTTGGGGTCTGGGGAGAGAAATTTTGGAACGCAGCAGTGGTAATGAGAAGGTCAAAATATAACTTATTTTAATAAACGACATGACGAACAATAAAATTGTAAATTATATTTAATAATGAATCGGTATACTCGTTTTTATTTACGGATATTTTAACCTCAACTTTTCGACCATAAGTGATAGTTTTTCTCAGGAGATCGAAGATGATGCATCACTATTCGCCTAGTGTGCTCCAGGCATACGGAGAAGCAGAAGCAGCTGGAACTGACTCCGTGGTCTAGTGGTCTGAGCCTCACAATCCGGAGGTCCTGGGTTCTGATATCTGTTTGTTTATCACTTTGTGAGATTTTCCCCAGTTAGGTTAGTTAGGACAATGCAAGCTGAATCACCTGATTGACTGTAAGAAAAAGGATTCCGTGCCCTTCGGAGGGCGAGTTAAGCCGTCGGTCCCGGTCGCTGTCTTTGATAATGTTTAGACAAACAATGTCAGAGGCCTATTAGCTGTGCTATTAGGCGGTTTAAAAACTGCGATACCAGGGTTCATCGGGTCGATCGATTTGGAAACCCACACAAGAAGAAGACCATTCGCATAGTGTGCTTCAGGCAAACAGAGAATCAGAAGCAGCTGTAACATCGCAAACGCTTTTAAACGCTCCGAGTCCAGCACGAAAGAATTTTAATTTACAATTTGTCCCCCCAATTTTTGGGGTCTGTTGGGAAAGGTTGGAACTCTTGGAACTCAGTGGTAATGGGAAGGCACGCGGCTTCGCAGTCGCACGCTGTCCCCACACCATAATGTAATCTGGATTAATCGTAATTGCCGACTTTTTGCAGCGACTTTAATTCGGTTGCTACTGCAGCTTAATTGGTAGGAAACTTGATTTCTATGTCGGGGGCTTTTTAACGAATGTTAGTGTAGAACTGTAGATGTATTGCTGGACTCGCCCGTTGGTTTGAAATGGGGTTCTTGTATCTGCACGGTTTTAGATTTATTTTAGGATGTTTTAAAAAATCAAGATCTTTGAAATGCGGATTAAGGGTTATCTCAGATAAAGACTTACTAAATCTGCAGCTGACACGACGAAAATCATCATACATGGAATTCGTTAATCAATCATATCTTCTATCTAACATACCTCTATTTAAACTTATCAGACGAGGCAAAATCTGATATTATAGGTTACATGAAGGGACTGTAATTTCAAAATAAGGAGGATGGAATTTGATAATCCTTCGAAATCAACCTGTCAATTCACTTGCCACTCTCTCACCGCACAGGTTCAACCAATGACTCTTAATTTTCCGATCAGTAATGCCCGGTGAAGCGTGTCGCTGCGCTGGTCGATCAGGTGCGCGGGCGCAAGCTCCGACGCGTCCCGCGATTCTCCACGCGCGCGTTTGGCCGTGCGACCGCCGGAAACAGTGACAGGTCAACAAAAACTCACTTACATTACATTCATTCATGCTTTTTAGGAACGGGTTCTCAGCGTCTAATGCAAGTAGATTTATTGGGACTGGTTTGTGGTCTAATTATGAAGGTTATTGATATGGAGCGGTGTGAAATCGATATGAAGTGCCGTTAGATTTGGTATTGTTAATTTTGGAAAGGAAATTAATATACGGAATAAGCTGTTTCAAATTATTTTTTGCTACAGATTTGTTTGATCTTGACTCTATTCTAGGTCAGAAGTGAACGATATAGAGCTGAAGATGGAGCGATTTCCCAAGGAAGCTTAACAGGTACAGGCATTCCTACACAGCGATTGAACACAACTAGCTGTTTGAAGATAGCTACTTCAATAGGCAGTCTACTGACGCAATCAGACTGCTTTTTGGGCAAGCAAGTGACGCCGTTGCGATTCGTTTTTATGTAGCTCATATTATTGGTGACTTATTTTTATTTATAATCAGAACAACTTACAAAATAATCATACCAGAACTCGCAACAAGCGATACTTTACATAGTTTTTGAAATTTTGCATCGAACTGCAACGCTGCACATTTAACTGAGAAACAGTGGAACAAAAGGTTATAATAAAAGCACAAAGCGTTCCACTACAGTTGTATGGAGTCTCGTTACTACCAGTTTCACAGGAAAGTTCCTCTGAACAGAGCAACTATACCCACCCTCCAATATGAGAGTCATACCAGGTAGAAGTCTACAAAGCAAAAGTAAGTTATTGTATTTTAAAATAGCTAGGTTTTACATCTCTGTAGCAAAAGGTGACTCTAAACTATTACCTACAAAACTATATCTTCGACTGTGCAAGGCTCAAATTATGCATGCTTGCTCTAGGTTAGAAAACAATAACCAGCAGAAGAAAAAAATGTTTCCTCCCAATTAATTACTGTGCAAAAAAATATCATCAATATAAAATATTTTTTATTAGTATTCATAAGTAACCTGGACGGTCTTATTAAAATCAAAGAGATAGACATAAATAGCTACAAGTATTTTACTGCCTTAACTTCTATTGTTATGTTATTTAGTTTTCTAATTTCTATCTAATGTCTATTCCTCTGAGACGGAGCGTCATAACTCTTTTTTTATGTAAGCATACGGTCCACCTGAAGGTAAGCAGCACCGTAGCCTATAACACCTACTAGTATCCCACTAGATAACACACCGTGAGACCTAAGGTGGAAAATGTCTCTTGTGCCAGTAATTTCACTGGCTTTCTTGCCTTCCAGACTGAAATACAGAAGTACGGACACTTCTGCTTGGCGGCAGAAATAAGCAAGAGGGACTGACTCCAAATCTGGAACGACGACAATTCAATATTTTGCAACTTCCACAGCCAAGTTGTCTGAGTACCGAGAAAACATCGCGATGTAATTGTATCACAGCCAAGCATCATAGCCACCGCAAGTAGGACAACCGTTCTCTAATTTGTGGGTGATACCGACACGATTGAGTCTAGAAAACTGCACGTACTTTAGCAGGTATGTCTTTGGAATAACTGAGAATTAGATAGGTACAGTGAACTGTTAGGTATACCTAAGGAGATCTCTGCCACAGATTTATTTATAAGCGAGGCATTGTCTCTGCCCAGTAGATTAATATTTGAGTAAGAAATTGTTTTACTATGAGGAGCCTCTTTTGCAAATGTATGTGTCCAGAGAGTCGTGGAGAGACCGGAGAAAAGCCTTTGCCTATCAGTGGGACAATGATGGCAAGACAAGAATATATTGTATGTTTTTGGGTAAAGTTGTTTATTTTCAAGAAGAAGTTTTGAGTATCGGTCAGTATGAAAATTAATAAGTACAATATATATTTGTGTCCCTCTCCGATTTCTAAACAAGCCATTCACAGCCGCCGCTGATGGCATCAGCTGGTATTAGACAAATGATTTCCTCGTAAAATGCATAAATAAGTTTGGGCGATAAGCGTTGTGTGGCACGAGCTCCCCCGCAGCACTGTCCGCCATTGTCTTGACGGGGCTTTTGATTTGTGCGCGCGCGCAGCGATCGATCTCCAACGCCAATTTATTGCCTTTCCTAGACTGCAACAGTGCAACTTGGGTCCGACGCTGAGGGAAAAGGATGACCTACATAGTTCAGGAAAGTTGTAGGTAAGTTAGGCATAAGGCAGGGTGTCAACGCCTTATCAAAGTAGGTAGTCTTTTCTATTTGTGCGCGCAGATTTGGTAAAGTTATGTCAAACGCAAATACTATTAAAAAAATAAAGTTTAGGTAGACCTGTATTGCATAGTGTAGTTTAGTAAATATATCGAAAAGGTTCTTACCCTCGCCTTGAGTGCGAGAACCGCGCAAAAACGCGGAATTGAGTCATCTGCAAAAAGCATAGCAAGCGTAATAAGGTTGAACACGTAATCCCACATGAGCCGATAAAAGAGGGGCCATAAAACTGGCACTAAAACAGTAATTAATGTTGGCAACATTCATTATACGCAAAGCAGTCGAAGGTGGCGACGCGAGCAAACGGTCGCGGTAAACAATCATTCGATTAGTTAATCCTCTTACGCTGTAACGATTCAATAGCAGTAATAACCGGCCAGCTCTGATTAAAAACGATAAAAAGAAGAAAAAGCTGGTCTACAAACACCGTACGCTAATAGGGTTCCGCAGCAAAGAGAAAGTTCACAAGAACGTACGGACGCATTTCTATCCATACTTCGCGCAATATTTCTAATAGACGGAATCTTTTTTCTATGTCCATGGTGACGAACGGGACGAAAGGGATACCGGGTTGACTATATTTACGTACAAACAGGTGCACTAATAAGGTTCACACGGACGCATTGCTATCCATACACCGAGCAATATTTCCAACTCACGGACCGCAGATTAACGGGCTCCACAGACAGCTAGGCTAAAACAGATTTACTGAACACTAATAAACTCGCGCCGCGCGACAGATGCGATTGAAAACCGTAAATATCGAACACGTGACACAGTGCGCTCGTACATAAACTACGACGCGATCCAATTTCGGTGAAATTTAATGTAAATGCATGAATTTTCCCCGTGCCACTCGTACAATCAGTGTCGAGAGCTGACATTTGCATATGCGTTGGTGAGAGAGTGGCAAGTGAATTGACAGGTTGATTTCGAAGGATTATCAAATTCCATCCTCCTTATTTTGAAATTACAGTCCCTTCATGTAACCTATAATATCAGATTTTGCCTCGTCTGATAAGTTTAAATAGAGGTATTGCGTGTTGCATTTCTTCAGTTCCTCCGAAATGCCATCTCGCTACCGTATAAGCTGCAAACTCTCAAGTGGTTGGTAATAAGTTTAAAAAAAATGTTAATATAGAAACCAAAATTTCGCACAAGAGGGATTTGAACCCAAAGAACTTCCGCGAAACGTGCCGCTGCTCTAAACTAACTGAGCTACTGTGCATTCAAATGCTCTGGCGAATCTAGTGGTTCCCATTCAATCATTGTAAGTGACCTCTATAAGTCTTCTTATCTAGTGGGTTTGCGAGTCGACAAACGACCCGATGAACCCTGGTGTCAGAGATCTTAAATCGTTTATTAGTAATAGGAAATAGGCCTCCGACATGGTCCGTGTAACAAGCACTATCAATGACAGCGGCCTGGTCCGATGTCTTAACGTGCCCTCCGAAGCATGGAATCTTTTTTCACAGACAATCAGTCAGGTGATACAGCCTGCACTGTCCTAAGGAAAATCTTACAGAGATAAATTTACAAATATCAACTTTATGCTCTCCCTTGGGAATCGACACGGCGACCTCCGGATCGGGAGCCCACGTCTCAGACCACTAGACCACGGCGGCAGCTACCGTAAGCAAACCCTCAAGTAGTTATAAGTGTAACTTATCTTACGGCATATGGTTTGGTAAGTAAGGGCTCGCGCCATGCTAAGAGCGTGCTTGAACCAGATTTGCGATAAAAAAAGGGCAGGTGCAGATGAGAGCAAATCGGGTGGAAAATCTTGGCGTCACCCGATGCTTGGGTGACTTCAGGCTCCACATGTCAATACCGGCTGACGGGATTGCCAAGTCACGGTGCAGATGTTACAGAAAATTTATTGCACTAGTTTTCATCTGTGCGTGTCATGAAGTTTGATATTCTCATTGCGATTGCACTGCCAACGATCTTATTACGTTTCAACTTACTTTCTACGTGTAAAATGTTCGAACATAACAAATACTGTTTTATAAACGTTACACTTATGTACCGCCAGAATCATAATAGTCCTTAAGATTGCTCTACGAAAACTAAACTGACACATATATTAGAGAGAACACTATTGTATGATGTTTAAGTGGTGTAGGAATAGAGCCCACGACCTTCCGCACAGCAGGATCACTAACTTCTGACAGAATTCCTTTCCTTCTACGCCACATCATCACATCTTACCGACACCTGCAGCTTACCATAGACCTCCGCCAATGTTACCGAGAAACTTGCGACAGGAGGGTCGGTAGAAATCAAAAGTTAATTATCTTCCTTTGCGACCACACTGTTATTCCAAGTACTGGTCTTCCAATTACAGCAACTCCTGGTTCAATTAAACCTTTACTGCCTCCTCACATGGCAATCGTTTAATAGTCACCCATCTCTGTATAGTCAAAGTTTATAGTTAATTAATTAGGAATGTACATCTGGCTAGCTACGTGTTGCTTGGTCGATCATGACGTTTATTTCGAGGAATTCTTTAAATTTTTGTGTTTTGTCCTTTCTAGTATCTGTCTCTTTTATCCTCCTGTCTGAATAACACCAGCACCACCTAATTTCTTTCCGCGGGTTACGTAAGCCGACCAAGCAGCAACATGATCTGCGATTTTATGTCGAACTGAGTGAGCTTGCCAAATCGCCTGCCAAGATCATGCTGAGTATGGCTAATAATAATTATGTCCTATCTCCTTTACAATAGGTAACATCATAGTTATATCTAGTAGTAATTGTAGGTATTACATTCCAGTTTCATAGTAAATGATCATTGCAATGTAATGACACTTACACCATAGCATTAAGATTCAAAGAAACGATCTAGATTCCGCAAGCATCTCTTTCCTTAGAATTACAAAGTAAATGGCATCATCTCATGTGGGACTAATCGATAAGTATGTGTATTTGTGATAATTGAATGCATTTCATGATAATCGTGTAAGTATCGGTGCAGATCTAAATCAAACTTGCTTCTAACGATGCAACAAAAAAAAGAATTTACCAGCTGCTTTGCTTCCTAGGCTCACTACGAAAGCCAGTAGAGGTTCCTTCCTCACTATATCAATGTAGCTACTTACGTAGGTACAATTTCATCTTAAATTCCGCAAAAAAATTGCAATTGTTTATTTAGCTGTTAAGTATCTACCTGCCCCATACGGGATTAGCGTGATTTTATGTAAGTAAATCTTAGCTGCAGCCAAGCGAATTCAGATATTAGAAGGTGGATTCATAATAAATTCAGTCGAGAGTTTAACTTTTCTCGGAAAAGGAGATTTGCGACGCTCCGCTTCATTTGCTTGAAAGAGAAAAATGAAAATATAAGTCCGGTGGTTTTCCACAAATTTTGAATTTTCCACAATTCTCTGCTCATCTGTTAGAGCTGATTTGAAGTAGTAAAAGTAAATTTGCTTGAGTGGTTGAGGGGTAGTTCCACAGGGATCCACTTCATTATTCTTCTTATTCTTATCGAGTGGGTTTTCGAGTTGAACAACGACCCGATGAACCCTGGTGTCAGTTTTCAATTCGCCTAGTAGCACAGCTTCTAGGCCTGACATGGTTTGTGTAATGACCACTATCAAAACAGCGACCGGGAAGCCGTCGGGGCATAACGAGCCCTCAGAAAAACGGAATCCTTATACGGAATGTCGAATGAAGGTGACTTAGCCTGCAATGTCCTCACCAAACTGGGAAAAACATCACAAATTGATAGCAGCTAATCACCTTCAAGCGTGGTGACACCATAATATTAAATCTTCACACGGTAAAAAGTAATATAATGTTACTTCTGGATAATGTAGCTTCCTAATTCGCCTAATAGTATTTATTGAGTTTATTAATTTCTAACAAAACTATTACGATATTAGAATAGTAGTATATAAACATCGGATCGCGGTGTATAATTTGATGATATTTGATTTTCAGAACAATAGCTTTTGGAGCGCAGTGGACTTGTCCTTCTTGAGATAAGCATTTGCCCTTGCAAAGTGGACATAAAGTGTGATTGCTTTCTCGGACCACTGTCTGACGCGACGCAATCAGTCGGCTAAGCTTTTGTTAGGAATGTGGATAGATTTCGACTAAGCTGTTCACTTTGGTTAATTTTATTAGCGTCATCTATATAGACGATAAAAACTACTGAGATAAAACTACGAACCAATTTTATGAGCACTCGACGAACTTACTTTAAGTACAGTTATCATTTCGAAAAGACAGATGAACTCGTAAAACATTTCGGATAAAAAAGAACGCTGATAAAAGTAGCAAAACAAAAAACGTCGCTACGAGATAATGGAACAGCCGAAACATTTCAAACGCACAAAACCGACGCACGAACGTCATTCCAACTTCGAAACTGTGGCACGTTCTGAAACTCGTAAAAGGTCCGAAACAGGCGGGCACTTTCTGACGGCACGCAAAAAGAATACGCATTATTTAGCGCTGGCCTATAAAACGCACAAGCTGTCCTCGTAAACGCTCCCAGTGTATGTTGGGCGAGATTAAAGCGGGCGGTCGCAGCAGCGGCTACCACAATGTTATTTCCTAATAAAATAGCGAGAACATGGCCGCCATAGCTGGATTCTTATTCAGAAATGCTAGAACTATCCGTGCGATGTAGGAAATTAAGTTTCCTATTGGTATTTGTGTAGACATTCTTCTTTTACCTCAAGGAAAGTAAGCACTGCTTCCTCTGGCTCGAATAAATTATAAGTATTTCAATTCGATGTATTCTTCTAGTGCTCCATACCAACAACAAGAATATTATTGATTCAATTCACTCTTGCATACTGTTCCCGTTCAAAACTTTTGCAAAGAATATGGTGCAAAAAATAAATTTCAATTTACTTATTTAAATCCGTAAATTATTGAATAACATCTGAACATCTCTGAATAAGCCTCCAACTTCCATTTAACAATACGTTTTATTGCTAAACTATTAAAAAGTCCGAATCGAGTTTTTAATTTGATACAAGTTGTAAATCAAAGAAATATTTATTTTACCAATTAAACGCCCTCAGTAGCGAGCCGTAAAAAAAACACGTCCGTATTATATGTAAGTTTAATTGAAAATTCAGTAACATCCGGCCGCCATTCCATACATACAAAGTGTAAAAAATTGCTGACACTTTATTATAAGCGAGAAAGCCGACCCATAAAATCTAAACAAAATTTTCTCAAAGACCATGTCGAAATTTTTAAATAGTCGCAGTAAGTAGGGATATTTTGAAGTGGCCAATGAAAAAAAAACTCTACATTTATGGGGAAAGTGTCTAGTTTCAGAGTATGAAATTTTGCTGTTATATTGTTAAATGTTGTACGTACTTATTCAATTTATACCCGGTGTAAGGGACAGCTTCCCGCAAACTGATAGAGATAGGGGTTGCTCAGACAATGAAACTGAACATTTTTCACGAGGAAATTCTTTCAGGAAATTAAAAAAATGGCTGTCATTTTGTATGGGAAAGTCTTCTTTTTTTTCCTAAAAAAATCCTGGCGTAAGTTGTTCAGTTTCGTTGTCTGAGCAACCCCTATCAGTTTGCGGGATGCTGTCCCTTACACACCGTATATAGAAGGCTTCAAAAATGGATGTGCGATGCGACACTCTATATGGGTACGCAAATATCTAGCGGCATCCTGCGGTGTGCCACAGCACCACATGAACTTTAGATAACTCGATCCCGTGGGACGATCCTATGGAAAAGCGGCACTTTACAACCGTAAAACAAGAATATGCGAATTTCTTTTTAACACATTGTCCCACAATGTATTTTGTCGGGTAGTCTGAATGAATGTTAAATGAGTGTATTAAAAAATCATAAAGTTTATACTTACTAATCTCATTTCACTTATTTACCAGATCATTTGCGTAACGTAATGTACCTATAAGGTATAAGGCATAAAATAGTTAAGCTTATTCTAATAGGATTTCTATGTATGTTACATACATACATACATAAATCACGCTTTTATCCCTAATGGGGTAGGCAGAGCGTTAACGACCCAAACAAAGGTCATTACGCCACGTCTGACAAGTTTTGAGGGTTGTTTTAAGATAGATCTGTATATTGCTGTAGTGACAGGTTGTCAGCCCATCGCCTAGATTACAATATATTAAAACCTTCAAATCCCTTAGCTGGTTTTTACAGCATGCCCGGGAGGAGATGCAGCTGGCACATTCTATGTTTTTCTATCACTTCCAGTCCAGCATGGAAGTAACTAAGTAGTAAGTTCTATGTATGTTAATTGTTAGTAATGTTTGACATCCAAGAAACAACATAATTTGCGTAACTCATTGCATTCTTCTGTCAGTGCTTCTGCATAAGTCATTGCTTCCTAACGTGTTATTTCTAAGAGGTTTCTATTACTTTCTTGCTTTCGTCTCTATTACATTTTCCTAAGTTCTTAAATAAATATGAAAATACCATAATCTTTTCTTTTGATTAAGAGCAAATATCTTTTAAGAGTATCTCTTTTCTTTTTTAATCTTTCTTTAAAAAAAAATAACAAATATATGATCCCACATCTCAAACGAACAAGCAAACATTCTTATGCAAATGTGCCGAGATTGGTGCCGAACAAAAAGTCCGATTAATCGAAGTCAGGAGTAAATCGAGCGGCCATGCGGCGCCCGCGCACCTCTCGCCTCTTTAATTGCTCTTTGATAACCGGTAATAGTTGTATAAATGCACCATTATAGTGCTTTTTTGTTCTTTATTCTGTAAGGGATTGTTTTTGATTTTAGTCTAGGTCAGTTTAGGTTTGAGTCTGTCCGTAGACAGGGTCGATGGAGCGAGTTCATTCAGAAGAACTTATTAAGGTCGTTTCAAAACGGTTGCCAGTGCCAATTGATTAAGACAAATTAAATGTTTAAGCAGAAAAATTTTAGTCCCGGGAAAACCCATAAACTAAGAGATTAAAAGAAAGTGAAACGTACCAGTTAGTTATGATCAGTTGATCAGTCAGATCAGCTGTGATCAGTTTATCTTATTTGTTATGGATACCTATTGTTACTTATCTTACAAATTAATTAAATAAACACTTAAAAACTAATCTTAGGTTCGTATTTAACCACTTCGGAAGTAATTATTTTCATTGTTAATGACCTATGTACCTCTTCTACCAACTTAACTTCATTGAAAGTGTTGTTTTGTAGTGGGTAGAGAATAAAGTCTGCTATGAATGGTCAGTACGATGCAAACTGTTCTTGTTATTTGAGAAGGCTGTGGGTTTAATAGGTACCTACTAAATATAAAGCTTGCTTCCTTGGTTGCCGTTTTATGTAGGTAGAGTATCAAGCAGACGGGACTTTACTCATATTAACATCCTAAAGAAACTGGATATGGTCATGAAAGAACTACTTTCAGTAACAAAGGATGTAATAATGCAATATTCATACAAAAGGTCGCCATTGCAAAGTTCTCTTGCTGATCATGGAACTTCGAAGTTTAGGGAGTACGACTTCATCACTGTCTTTCCCGACCTAGACTGGAGTCAAGAGCAAACCCATTTAAAAAAAAGTAACAGTATAGGTAATAGCACCAAATTAATTACTAAATCAAGTCTTAAGTAAACATCCATTCATTCATAATCATACACAGCGGATATCAATGCCACTATAAATTCACAAAGCTTCTTGACACGTTTGCGAAAGCGCTCTTAAGAGGATCTGTACCTATGAGCAAATAGAAAAGTACAAACACTTAATCAATGATCGAGGCGCCCATTGAAACTCTCACCTACTTAGCAGCTCTGTGAATATACATGAGTGCATGTTATACTGGGTGTTAATTTTTGTATTGTTATTCTTATTGCAAATGAAATCAAACATTAAAAAAATGATCCACCTTGTCCGATGCTATCTCTGATTTTAAAATTATATCTTCTTAACATATGCGGGAAGCTCTATTTTTCAGTTCCTAGAAATTTATTTATGAATAATTTTCTTTTAGGAATAGTAATTAATAACAGTAATATTCCCGCGGCAAAAAGTGACTTTGTAGTTTTTAAAAGTTAAACAGCTTTTTTTTTAAATCCATCTAATAATTGTAAAAATTGGAAATGATGTCTATTATGTATAAATTAACACCCTATATGAAACGAACAAGGCATTGACGTGATGGCACGGTGATGAGTCATGACGTGGAGGTGCGCCGGCGCACACTGAATCGGAAATGAAGATAAACATGTAAGTAGTGCTAGGACAACATCTAGAGTTACTTACCCGCAGGCACGGAAGGTTCATTTTCTCGAATGTCCATTTCCTTGAAAGTCTATTACTCGGTATGTCCAATTCCCAGAATGACCATTTTATGTAATATCGATTGAAATAGGCCCTATTACGCTACTCTACATTAAAGAATTTTAGAAACTGTTAACTGAAAAGTGTTTTACATTATTGATACTGACTAAGTTCGTAGGTCTCATAGGTATATGAAGGTCTCTTTACAGTACGCCAGGGAAAAGAAGCAGCGGGTATATTCTCTGTTTTTATCACACCAGAATGTAAGTAATAGTCAATAGATAAATTCGAAATCCCTGCCTTGTCTAAACCAACCAGTTGTTTGAATCATTATGTTACATTATACACGTACTACAGAAATTTTGCATACAACTGACAGCAACTCGCCCACTGTGAGTCGCATGCGCAACCGCCTCTGCTAAACTTGAACTCTACGCGGTCAAGCGCAATGCCACAGAATATATAATAGTACTTGCAATGCTACCCGCGAAGTTTACTTTCATCATGCACCTCAGTGCTTTTGAGCTCAAATGAGTACATATTTGCGTCAGGAAGTGTTTAGGAAATCAATATCAGAAGAGGATTTTATTGTTAGTAACACAAAAAAAGCTAAATGAAGGTAAAAGTTTGAAAAAACACTAAAATCAATGTTGTTGTGCGTGTGTTTATATTGTTAGGTAGGTACTGAGAAATTGAACCTTTGTGAATTTTCAACAAAAAGTTCGACCAACCTCTTAAGTAATTATTATGAATTTAACAGCTTTCAAAATCACTCGGTGATCGCTGGTCCTTCAAGGTAGGGAAAGAACATTGTAACAAGTTGAGGGCAGTTTCAACCTTTCCCTGATTTCCGTCATAACCCTGTTAGAACATTAGCGGTCACCCATCCATGACCTTCAATTTGAACCTCACCCGCGATCAAGCGCAATCCGCGAACATTACAATTCGCAACCATTATCACGGAGTTGTAGAAAACGAGGTGTACTTATCTGTTCGTCGACCATTTTGAGGGATTATGTGTGATTGAATATTGGACAGTACCTGAAACAAATGGATAAGTTTATATTAAAAGAGGAAACAAAACAAAGGAAAATAATATCATATTTCACAAAATATCACATTGAGACCAATTATGGTGTACCAACACAGAAATTATGCCAAAATCATATTAATGAGAAGACTTTTTGTCAGTTTGAAAATCTTCTAAAAAATGTTTATTCGCATTGTTTAATCTTTCTATCATGTAGTGCAGTCAGATCTTTGATCATGATTAACTTGTGGTCAGAAGGAGAAACCCATGAGCATTTTTATACCTAAGTGGTGAGAAATATTAAAACCTATAAAATATAACTAAGCTAACATAAACACTAATTAAATTAAATTATGATGTGAAGCCTACCTACATCGGAAAATCCCCGCCGGGTAATAAATGTTACAAAGACAAAAAGTTAATGGGAAACATAGTCCTAGTGTCAAAATGTACAAATGTCTTAATGTACCTGAACGTGCAAATGACAAAAAATAATTATGATATAATGCGTAGAAGTCTAATTGTTTAATTGTCAAAATGTACAAAAGACAAAACATGACTGTGCTATAATGCAACTGCCAGAATTCGAACCCGCAACCCTGGGCTTCGAAGGTAGTATCACTAACGACTGAGCATGAGCATACATACACCTATCTCATCTGCTACTGTCAAACTTGAAATCGCAATATCTCGAAAACTAACGATCCTAGAGTACTGGTGTGGGAAAAAATGATAGGTCTCGACAAGTTCTACATTTCAGATGACAGCTGTCAAACTTGAAATGCTTATATCTCGGAAACTATCGATCCTAGAGTACTGGTGTGTAGGACAAATGAAAGGTCTCGACAAGACCTACATTTCAGATGACAGCTGTCAAACTTGAAATGGTTATATCTCGGAAACTATCGATCCTAGAGTGCTAGTGTGTAGGGACAAATGAAAGGTCTCGACAAGATCTACATTTCAGATGACAGCTGTCAAACTTGAAATGGTTATATCTCGGAAACTATTGATCCTAGAGTATTGGTGTGTAGGGACAAATGATAGGTCTCGATGAGATCTTTAATTCGGATGACAGCTGTCAAACTTAAAACGGTTATATTTCGAAAACTATCGATCCTAGAGTATTGGTGTGTAGGGACAAATGATGGGTCTCGACGAGATCTACATTTCAGATGACAGCTGTCAAAAATGAAACGGTTATCCGAAATTTAGATCTCATCGAGTCCTATAATTTGTTCCTACACACCAGTACAGACTCTAGGATTGATAGTTTTCGAGATGTTGCCATTTCAAATTTGACAGCTGTCATCTGAAATGTAGATCTCGTCGAGACCTATCATTTGTCCATACACACCAGTACTCTAGGATTGATAGTTTTCAAGATATTGGCATTTAAAATTTGACAGCTGTCATCCGAAATAAAGATCTTGTCTGTTGTATTAGCCGGATAGAAGTCATGGTCCAATTTAACACCTGGGCCATCTACGTCCGTGGTGTAAAAAGGCTCTTATTGTGCATTACAGCGTTAAATGTATTCTGGCGGTATTTGGTCAAAATGACATTTTGGCACTTAGGGAATTTGAACAATTGAACATTACAGCTTTAATGTATTCTATCATAGCAGCATTTAGGCAATATGACATTTTGGCACTGGGCAGTTTGTACATTTTGACACTAGGACTATGTTTCCCATTAACTTTTTGTCTTTGTAACATTTATTACCCGGCGGGGGAAAATCGCAAGGAATTTTACTGCACAAAGGAAGTTATAAAGACGAAATCTTTATCTCAAAATCTACTTTTGACGTCGCCTCATCAAAGGGATATAAAAACCTCGACCATTAAAAGACTCTTAAGGTGGTTACAGAGCAGAGGTGGCGCCACTTCTCATAATAAATTAATTGTATCTCAAATACAAACATTTTCATAAAATATATATTACGATTCACGACATCATGAAGTAATTCTTTATTTTATAACCCATCATTTATGATTATGACCTATGCTTTGTATTGCTCAAGTGCTAAAAGTGGCTAAGTTTAGATGCATAGTGTAAATTGGGACTTGATGGATTACAAAATTAATAAATAATACATGTTTTCGCAAATCGTACAAATATAGGTACTTATTCAAAGGAAAATTATAATATTTGAGAAAGAAATCATTTATTATGAAAAGTGGCACCCCCTTTTGCTCTGTTACCACCTTAAAGAAAATTCCCACAGACTCGCTGTCCATTAT
>JARACY010001254.1:0-62904 GCA_029255725.1 Scrobipalpa atriplicella | reverse complement strand
GCTCTAGATGGAAAACAATGGCAAAGGCTAGTACAAAAATGGTTCGAAAAAGAAGGCGCCTGCGCTTTCCTTAGTAAAGAAAGTAATTTGAGTCAGAAATAATAAAGATATGAACTTTATTACAATTCAGTAGCAACCAATGCGCGTCTTGGGCGATCTCAATCACATACAAATAAACTCTGTAATTTTCCAGCTGCTAACCAACTTGACGTCGCTATGAATTCCTAAGGGAAAATATTAAGTAGTGTGGAAAAGCCCAGGATTTTCTTCGATGTTCTGTCTAGCTGTCATCATCATCAACAGCGTCTGACCGATCTGGACTCAGCCCAATATGTTTTTGTGCCGCTCGTTTGCGCACACATTGGACTACGAAATTGTGTCCTCAGTGACAAGCTTGATGACAAATATGTCGCACATTATCCACGCACAGGTTTTGATTTGACAGAAGGGTGCAGTGAACTGTAAGTATATTCCTCGATGTAAAAACTAAACTTTACAATTAATTGTGATGATTATTTCTATATTAAACCTAGTTTTCTGCTCAGTTTCTCGCGGATAAATGAGTTTTTCCGTGGAAAATTGCCATCTTCCCTAAGGAAAAATTAGATACCCGTGTGTTTCTCAAGGTGTTGAAATACTTCGGCCTATATACTACGAATGAAATTTCACCGTGTTACCAATTTTATAGGTACCGTAGCCACCCACGAACAAGCGTAGATAAAAAAGCCATGTAATCAGAATAACATGTATTTGTTTTAATAAAATATTTAAGTGACAACCTGATTAACATACCGTCGGAAATCGAACTTCCAGAATACGCCATTAAGAGCCCATTAAGAGTCAAAAACAAGTCGTAAATATGTGGAACTGTCTCTTAAAAAACTTAATTGTATTTCCACGACTTTAATTTAAAACTTGTGTTACTTGCATTACGTGTAAGTTGTTTTTATCAAACCATGTTCAATATTTCGCGCCTCTACATAATATTTTATTCTTGCAAAAGGAGAAAGATGTGATTAAGGAATCCGATTTGTTATCCCCGAAATCCCTCATCAGAAATTTATTTATACCAAAGATAAATATAGATTTATAACATGAGTTACAGTATCCCAAACAGTAAAATTTATTGTACATTATTGCCACCTTGACCCTATCTATTATCTAACAGTTCCACCTACAGATCTTTAACGCTTCCTAGCCCCGAGATCCTTTCTAAAAAAAAACAGATTTGAATAGGCAGCTAACATTTTAAGCTTACCTTGACATAACGTTCTAGCAATTACAGCATCTGGATCTAGGTCACCAGTTTGGCAAATTATAGGGCGCCTGGTTACCGTAGCGAAATGCGTGAAAATCGGCGCATGAGTCATTTGGACGGAGCGGTTTGTTGTTTGCTAGGAATGTCTACTGTATTTAAGAAATGAGATAATTATGTTGTGTTCAATTTATGAAGAAGCCGACCGTGTAGTCAAGGATTGTCTTAAGGTATTAGACGTGACGCCTATGATTTTCCTAAATATAACGCAAGTACCTATATTATTATTTTACCTTACTTCCACCCTCGCTCAATGATGTCATAGAGACCATTTGGCCAAAAACGCTTGTTACCAATTTTTTAAATTTTCTTTTCTCTTCCAAAACTCTCTATATCTGGCAGAGCTGATCTGCATTTTCTCTGCAGTTGCTCCGCACTGGTGACAATAAATATTGCAAGTGTCGAATCCAACGCGAACCGACAGCGCGGTAATAAGTGCCACTGGGCGCCGTGTGGGGCTGAATGTTCTAGCGTGTTATAGGAGAAATGTTCTAAATATACGCTTCATGTTTTGTGCAGGATACTGTCATTTCATCTTGCTGCAGATCCAGTAAGCTAGGCCATTGAGAAAAAAATACTTTTCCTGAAGGTCTCTGTTAATAGAAAATTAAAATAATTTTGAGAAGATACCTACAATTGAGCAAGCTTAGAAGTGTAAAAAGTGTTAAAGTACCGACTAATTGTTCATCATCATCAACAGCCTGTGACACTTCACTACTGGAAATAGGCCTCTCCAATTCTCATAGCACCCCACTGAGATCGGGTTTCAGCTGTTCTCATCCAAACTTTGAACATCATCACTGCGCTCAGCCATTTTCTGTTTTTAATTGAAATATCTGCGCGCTTCAAATTAATTCATCTTCTTTTCTTCACAAAATTCATGTAGACTCGTAAATCGACGGCAATGATAAGTCCTCTCAAAGTCACTTTGGTCGATGCTTTATAAAAACGAATGGAATGATATAAAGGTGATACGGCGACATTTTAATAGTGGTTGTGATTTAGTGGGGTGGTGTAGGAAGCAATTAATCCTATGCGTATTTATCATCGCGCTGTCGCAGCAGGTGATGCGCGGGAGTCTCGTTCCGGGAACTCAGGGGGCTGAGGGCTTGGTCTTGAGCGGAGCGAGTTGCATATTGGCTCTGGATAAATCTGGATGACAGATCTGAGATAAGAGTGGTAGACGGCGATGGGACAACTAGCATTGTGATCACCTTCTCGCTGAGGTCTGAAGTCAAGATGTTTGCTGTGTTCCTTCAGTTTGTGGAAACGACAGTATCCTTTTGAATCCCGGCTTCTGGTGACTTCTCTTGGGAGCTCACTCCATCACTGAATCTGTCTCAGTAACAACTAGTCTAGACCTAGACTTGAATCAATAATTCTGTCAAAACATTGCACAGTTGTATTGCACCATGTCCATACAATAAAGAAAACACAGATTCAACTATTCGTACAAACTAAGACTAATAAACACAATAATAATCCAATCGCTTAATTCTCTCACCAGAACAGTGGCATAATAATAACAGCAGTTCTCGAAATATAAACAATACAAATCTCTGGTAGTGGGCGTACCGTTAGTGGCGTACCGGCTGCGTTGTTAGTGCTACAGAATATACATACAGGGTGGCTCGGCTTCCATGCTGGACTGGGAGTGATAGAAAAACATAGAATGTGCCAGCTGCATCTCCTCCCGGGCATGCTGTAAAAATCAGCTAAGGGAATTGAGGGTTTCAGTGTATTGCAATTTAGGCGATGGGCTGACAACCCGTCACTATAGCAATATACGTCTACATAATCATCATCTGTATTAACCCTCAAAACCTGTCAGACGTGGCGGAACGACCTATGTTTAGGTCGTTTTTGCTCTGCCTACCCCATTAGGGATAAAGGCGTGATTTTATGTATGTATGTATGTATGTGGCTCGTTTTTAGCGGGCCAAAGACGCCACGAGCAACAAAAGTAATATTGGACCGCTATAATCGAGCCTACACTACCTAGGCTACTGCGTGGAGAAAATGGGGAATGGTCGAGCTGCAGCCAAGAGGGAGTATACACCCGGGCAACAAACAATACAATCACGCCTTTATCTCTGATGGGGTATTAAAAGGTATTTTCATCACGTCTGTCAAATATTGCAGGTAATTTCAGTTGTTGTGTCCTATAGTGTCAGGTTGTCAGTTCATCGCCTAAATTAGAGCAATATCCACGAATCCCTTTGCTGGTTTTACAACATCCCCGTGACCGGATTTTCTATCGCTCTCAGTCCAGGATGGAAGAAATGACTACGTGGAGAAAATGGCGAATGATCGAGCAGCCAAGAGGGGGTAGGTACCTGGGGTGACACGTGTAACTTACTGGAAAACTTTCGGTATGACGCGCTATAGTTACCACAGGAGCGATGAAGTCATCAAGACCTTAACTCCAAAAAATGCCAGGCAGGGACGATTGGGCAAGCTTGTACCGAAAGCTCCTCAAAATCCACAATGGGTCGCTGAGCCAGCTTAGTAAGTATAAACGAGCACCCTGTATAATACTACTAGCGTTAGTGCGACCGGCGCTTGCGCAGGCTACCGTTTCTCGCGATACCAGATAACACTGGATATGTTTACTGTTGTAATCATGTGTTCCAGGAACTTATTTTAGCTAGGGTTTAGTATTTACAGATATTAAGTTATTCTTCATTGTAACATTATCTGTTTTTCTAAGTTAAGTATGTCTTCAGATTTCACACCATTGCTTACCTATATTATATTTCTCTAAGTCCTGGAATCTTCGTTAGATCAAACTTTTCAAAAGTTATTGGTTTACTCTTGCCTTGACCTGATCTTACTTCGTTCATTATTGTAAGAAATCCAATTGTATCGCAGTATGGCAGTATGTCAACACCCTAATGGCAAAGGGTCTATTACTTTTATTTTGCAGACACACGTGACTGACCAGATGACCAGACATAGCCCACATCTATGATTTTTAGTGCTGTAGCTTCTAGAACTAGCTTAATAGTAGTTAGTCGACTATCGATGTATTCTGAGATTATGGAGGTAGAGTAAACTATGGGAAAGATTGCCCACTGTAGGCCTAGGAGGACTCTACAGAAATCACTATGGCATTATGATGACTGATTTCCAATGTTCACATCAATCTCCTGACCTGAGATTAGATTTGAATTTGAATGCCATATTCTCAAGAAAAACTACCTACGAGGCAAAGGAAAGTTTGTCGATAGTACTATCGATAGTTTAGCAACACAACACTATTAACAACAGCAAAGGCAGCGCACGCGCAGTCGCGCACCGGCTGCAGACAGTGACGTCGCCAAACTTGGAGCGATGAAGATTGATGACATTGATCTAAGAGCTTTGATTTGGAGATAGCTATTGTAGGGAAGCTCGATTATTTGATTCAAAATTTATCTACAAAGATTGAGCTTTCGTTTTGGAAATGATAATGTTTCTCACTTTAGGAGATATATCTCGAGGTCCAAAACGTCGAGTCGCACATTTTTGGAATAATTTTCTAAGCAGATCGCCTCGAACATAATATTAATAAGTACTGCGTTTTACGTTACAAAAGCTTACATGATTTCTTAAAATAGATGCTTTATCGTATCTTACAGTTCGGAGCTCAATCCTTTTATTATTTCTTTAGTGCATGTGCAAGCAGCGTAGAAGAAGGCCAGCTTAATAGGCCTAGACGATACACATGAGCTATCGGAAGATCTCGCATGCCCACGTGTCTGCTGCCCCAATCGCCCCAATGATGTGACTGACCAGCTGACTGAATTTTAAATGCGTTTTTCCAGTTATTAATCGCCTATTTGCACGCTATTTTCCCAGACATGTATTCCGGACGTACATACGGTCCGTATGATAGTTTAGAACACCGTAATCTAATCTCACAATTTATTGCTAGTAGGGTAATTAATCGCGATTTTCACCGTGAGACCTAGAGGTACTAGAGGACCTAGAGGTCTCACCTTAGAAGGTGGATTAAGTCATGCCTTTGCGCCCTTCTAAACTGTACACTAAATAAACCAAATACATATTTCTAAGTAGGTTGACACGAACGTCAAATTAGTAGGTAATTCGCTATCAGCCCTTCAATGCTGCTCCACTATGATTCAGCATAACAATTTTAATAGGGTTACACAGACGGATGCGACGGCCCGCAGCTACGAGACGCTGCGACAAGTGCCGCTGCCCCGTCGCCGCGACGACGGGCCATACTCGGCAACCGGTAGAATGCAACAGCCACCGCACTACGCGTAATAGGCTGTTGACAACGGACTGTCAAGAGACGGTCGGTGGTTGGCAAAAAAGGATTCAGTAGTTGGGCTAATCTTACTTTGACTTTGTTGCCCTTCTTCTTCTCACTGTGTCTATGACGACGCAGATACTACATAATTGCTCTAGTCTGCTTACAAAATAGGAGTTATCAACTGATTATCCAGTATGGAATGGAACCAAGATCGTCCTCGCTGAAACTAACATTACAAATAACTATTTGTACGAAACTACGAAGAGCACGATGTTAGGATTTGAGCAGTGCTGATACTGAATTTTTAATGGTGGTACTATGCCACAAAAAGCAAGCTAAGCTCTCATTGAGGAACCCTGAAAACTCGCAATCAATAACCAATGGTTTTGGAAGCTTGTGCACTTATACGCTTGGACTTTGGAATTTTTATTGCGATCAGATTTTTGGATGTAAGTACCAACGCTCAACCAAAAACATGGTTCCAATAGTTTTTGCTTCCGACGCCTTTTTTGACGATGAATCATTACCACTATAAAGGATAGCATTAAATTCGTAATAACATGCTGTAACATGTCGTTTAAACTTGTAAGAGGTGTGCGCAAAAGAAATTTAAATGCAAATAGATGGCAGCTTGTCAAATGAAAGTAGCTATAGAGTTATCTCGCCATCTGCAACGGCTGACGAATCTTTATTACATACATGACGCTATCAGCTCATCTAAACACCTTTCATTGACTACGGCGACGTCTAAATTGGGAATTACAAGCTGTCAATGTGAATAATTATGGCTATTAGACGATTCGGATGTACGCTCGTGGTCACAACATTATTTGCTGTTTCTTTTCTTCTTCAAATCGATTTCTATGATACTTACTTGGTCTGAAAGACATAAAGCCTCTTAGGTTTCACGATGAGCAAGCGCTTTACTATCATATTAAATATACTACTTAGTAAGATAGTTGAGTTAGTAACCATACAGTCCATCAGATTCAGATGGACTTCTTGTTTGGTTGCGTGTCAAAATAAGTAGAAACCACTAACAATTTTGAATGGAGAAATTATAAGAATTGTGAAAGTATCAAAGTCACTAGCGAAAATCAGTATTTCTTATACATTTTCATGATTTTAGAATATAAATATTTAACCTTGCAAATCCTATAAATACTGCATAAATTTTTAACTATAATTAGCCATAGTTTTCTGTCGGCGCCTGTACAAAGCTCTGATCACTGGGGTCTTAAACCATCCGAATCGTACTCCGATGAGCCTTTAGTGAAAGTGCACAGTAGCAGGTAATTGATGTTCACCATCATCGCTTCACGGATGACTTGTGATTCACACGATCAACGGGCGGGGGGTCTATTTTTGACAACCACCGGGTGATAAAATGGGTAGGATAAAACCTGATAAAACGCAATTTATCTTCTGTTTGAACGATTCTGTTCTAGCTGCATCTCTTCCCGAACATACGTAGGAATCAGTAGAGATAGACGACGGTGTAGTGAAGTTTAGGCGAGCGAATGTCAAACTGTCATTTTGGCAATACTCAATCAGTTTCTTTCCTCAAATACGTGTCAAAAAAGCCCTAATATGAGTTTTTTGACGCTCTGCCTACCTCACAGGGGAAGTAGGCTTAACTGTATGCATTTTAAGTAAGAGCATCAATTTTTTTTTTTTGCAAAAAAACGGTCAATTTCAACGTCAAAAAAATTTACTCGTGACTTCCAAAATTCGATCCCCAGTTACGTTACTTACGTATGTATGGTTGATCATCATACAGGCCAAAGGTCGTGTATGGTTGCTATGAGGAAAATATTCCATCAAGATAAGTTGCTATTGTTTTAAACTAACCGTGGTAGTTCTTGTATGGTTAGTTGACCAGTGGTCATGCTGATTAGATCGTTTGCAAGGATATTTAGCTAAGGAGAAAGATCAAATAGTTTATTTTAATAAATATGTTATTCCATGCTAGACTGGCAACTATAGACTTCTCTTCCCGGGCATTAAGTATGTAGAAATTAAAAGAGAGAGATGAAGATTTCAGTGCATTGCAATTTAGTTGACGGTTTGACAACCTGATTATTACACATTTCAATCTAAGGCTCGTATTTATAAAGCGATCTCAAGATTGGGAGCAATATTAAGTATGGATTTGACAGGTCGTTTTGTACTGAAATGACATTTCTGATACGAACTCGCTGTCATTCTTGAGAGCTGATTATAAATATGGGCCTAAAATTAGGTACATTGTGAGATGTATTGTAGTATAGACGTTTTCACTAGGTTGTTGACGTTTGCCTACCCCGTAAGGAATAAATGCGTGACGATGAGCATTAAGAACTTTTACAGGATAATCGTAAATCAGGTTTTCAAAAGTTAGGCCTTTGAAATCGAAAAAATAAAGAAAGCTAAACTGCTGCCATAAACTTCTTCTAAGGGTCGTATTTATAAAGCGATCTCAAGATTGAGAGCAATATTAAGTTTGGATTTGACAGCCCGTTTTGTACTGAAATGACATTTCTGATACGAATTAAATCTAGCTGTCACACTTGAGAGCTGATTATAAATACGGGCCTAAGACATCGATCTAAAGAATCTGAACAGGATTAGCGAAGATGGAAATATGAAATCATTTTAGAAATAAACACAAAAAAGTTTATGAAAGTGCGTAAAATTGCACATAAGGAATGGATACGATCTTTATGGGCCGACGACTAAAGCACAGTCTATGCGACTGCCTTCAGTATGTTCTACCAAGTTTTAATTTTCATTGTTCTAATTTATAATTTTCACAGAATTAATCGTTAGAGAAAATCAAAGAAAATTGTGTAGGCAGCACAATATTTAATTAAATAACCATCATACATAGCACAAACTGAAGCTGCCCGTTGTGAGATTCTTATTATGTTATTAAGTATACTAAAAAAAGATTTAGGTAGAGCCAATAAAACAGTTTTTTTTTACTCAAAAACGATCTGACTCTATTTTTTTTATTATAAAGATAACGTTATAAACTTATTTACCATCAAACAAGTCTACCCTATCTGTTTTTGCAAGATTTTTTTAAGGATCATACAAATTTGACTTTAGTAGTGGTACAGTAGAATAAATTTGAAGCGAGGTGGAACTGTTTTCTCAAGTGTTAATGACTTCAGATAAACTCCCTTATACGGAAGAAAGCTATCTTTCATCTCAAGTAGAGGTATAACAACTAACAGGTTTTATTTATTTATAATCATAACCTTTATAAAGTTTCTAGCATAATGTTTAATAACTTATCTCTACTTGTGCAGTTGCTGCTCTCACACGTTATTCTAAAAATAGTTACTTATAAATAAATATAAAAATAAGACGTTTCTCTTTATTTGACTTACTTTTGCACCTAAACAAAACAATTTTGGATACAATAAATAGCATTTGACTAGCAAATATTTGACGTAAATCTCTTCTTTGACGTTTTTGAATAAACTGAGTTCTATCTTGGCTCATTAAAATAAAACCTTTTCTCTCTTAATTTCCTCGAGATTCTCGAGATCGAAATATTTCAAAGGTAGTAGGTACATCGCTGATCCACGCGAGCCTTAGCAGTTGCTCTCGATTTTTTTAGTTCATTTTTCAGGCATTCAACGAGTTTTATCTGTTTTATGGACAGGACGTTGTGCAAAAAAGGCCCCACCTGGCCGTCTCGCCATGTCTGCTTGTCTACCTCCGTGATAGTCGCATTTGAGCTATTCTGGGCGAGGTATGCACTAATGATGGCTGTCTGTTGACGGCGCGAGCGCAGATGACGCATCCATCTGCATAATGTGTATAGCGAACTGTGTTAATCTTACTTACTTAGGTATACAGGGTTGACTGAAAGGGGTAGATTTATACTAGTGGCTAATACTTGAAGCTCGTGATCTGCTGGTAATATATAAACCAACAAACATGTCTAGGAACAAAGATTCGTTGTATTGTAGGGTATGGCTATAAACTAGAATTCTTTTCCAAAATTGCCGATACCTAGTATTCCAAGGTATTTTGACCTTCAAATTATAATGCAAACATCAACTGTTCGACTGGGAATCAAACCCAGAACTCTGACAAGAAAGCACCATCACTTCTAACAATCCATACTGTCCTCTCCACGGTAAAAGTTCGTAAAAGCCTCTGCGGCTTATAAAATTTTAACTGTCGAATTATTAACAGTTACTTACAACGATGCGATTTTGTTTCGTCCTGCTTTCTCGGAACAACGGACGGTCCATATTAATAATTTTTAATCATATTAAGCGTAAGCAGAATATACTTGCGATAATTTTTTACTTAATTTTTAAGTAAAATAACAATTTCATTGTTTCAATCTAAATATTGGACAATTGTTTATCCGTACAAAAAGTGCTATATTATAAAACTTATTGTGAGATACACTTTAAAATAAATGGCCCTTAATTTAAGACAGTTCAATACTGTAACATTCTTGACTTTTTCGAATTTGGAATAAGGAAATGTAAACTAATTATTTGTTATGTGATATTTTGTTATCATTACCATACAGGTACAGTACACACAAACTCCAAGAAATTTAATATGTTGATGTATCTCATTGCGATTCGTAGTACGAGCAAGGTGCAAACCGCATTCAAGATGGCGGCGAACGGAAATGGCAAAGATTTTGTTGTTCATTGCCAGCTGCAGGTGTAGGACGTGTAAATCCGGCTTTGATTGTTATCTTAAGCCGATTCCCAGGGGATTAGGACCATTAATGCATTAAGCAAACCATTTAAGTTACTACAAAAGTAGCCTGGACTCTTCCAGCGATAAAACCGCTTTCGTACGCATTAAATCTTATGTTTATTTTTTGTAAATCCCGTTCGCCTCTATGTAAGTGTATCTCTGGAGCATATTTTTAGACAGCGACATTCAATTCCGTATTGAAGCTCTTCAATCCGAGGTCTCGTATGGTCCTCGGTAATAAGTAATGAAAACAGTGTCCTTATTTCTTTCGCCTGTGTAAGTGTTAGTGATGGAGCTCGCGCAGGCGCCGGTGTTCCCAGAATGCGACTGTGCAATCACGCGCATGACACACGACGCCAAGCTGCTTGTACTGATATTTATAATAGTTGCAAACAGTTTCAAATCATTTAAACAGTTAAGTTTCTTAAGTGTTCTTACATAGGTTTAGGGCACAGTCAAAGTTTTTGGAATTGAGAGGGATAAACGTTAGAATAGATCATAAGTAGGTACATACAGGTAGGCAAATCCTCAGTGCCATATGTATCTAAAATGTTTGTAAACGTCTAGAAATGTTTCTAAACCTTTGGAAACATGTGTCTCGCGTCACAGAATATATAATAGTACTAGCTCGCGTGCCAACACTGACTGTTTACAAAAGTCTACGTTTACAAGCTCCATCCCAAAGCGTGCATCTCATCAGAATACAACTACCTGTTATTTGATATCAGTGTCTTATTCTATTGTGTACTAGGAAATGAATAGCAAGGTTGCAAAACTTTCTAGATTAACAAGGAAATATAAATGCTAAACAACTTTTTCATTGTCAGTACTGATTTGCCGATCACCTAGAATTTTTTGAAAATTTTCTGGGTAAGCTCGCTTCATCGTCGACTCTGTCACTGTCATCCTTGTGTCTAGAGTCAAGAGCAAACCAATTTCTAATTAGTTATTAAAAAAAAATAGGAAATGCCATTGGCTTTTGAAGCTTCGGCAAGCTCGATACTGACATCGACTACTTACGTCTCGTTCTCCTCTAGACTAGACATCGCAAAACAAAACATTAATTACAAAAACCATCCCTAATAAAACCCGCATTGAATGCGAGAAGTACCTACCTTAATAAATAAAATACATGTAAAGTATCTGCATAGCTCAGATAGCGATGTCAAATGCTTCTCAGTCGCAGGTACAGCCGTCAAGCTGGGCGCCGGCTTATCAGGCATAGGTTGATGCCTTCTAGCTGCATACCACCCGTCTTACTCAGAGATATTGATAGACTAACAGTAGCCATAAGCACTACCTATTTATATGTACAGGGTTATTTCGGAGACTGTGTGCAAAATAAACAAAAATTTCGCAAAGAAAAATTTAACATTTCTCCATATAAAACCATTAGGTTTAGGCAGGAAAGAATTTAGTTTTTCCTTTGCAACAAGATTTTTTCCGTGATAGTTGTTCAGTTTTGTTGTCAGGCTTCGAATTAGGTATGATATGAACACTGTCTCCAAATTAGCCCCAATTTTGTTAATGCTTATCCGCTCTTGAATTGATGATGATAAGATTTCTTCTTTCTATCTAACCTTTTTACACGAGTAAGATTTGAACGCACCACCTCGTTAATCCGTACTGCTGCTATAGGTGACCAACGACGTATTATAGTATCTCCTATCCATCAGTGGTAAAGATAGGCAGAATAATCTGTTAAATTGCTACAGATCATGCGCAGATGACTCTACCAGATGCTTCCTAAGCTTCTTGAAACCGTTAATACATTTATTCTATTAGTCAACAACCACCAGTTAAGTGTCTCAGCGTGTACCTATCACACTAATCCCTGTTCTCAATTCCGTATTGCAACGCGATATCGGATCACTTAGTTACGCTACTTTCGTAATATTTCAATTAGGCTCACAGCAGCCGATATGCACCGCAATAACAAGATTAAAATGTGAGATATTCAGTTCAATACAACTTATTTCTTGTTTCTGCAAATAAGTGAAACGTAATACTTTCGACAGGGTTGAGGCGAGTCTCAATAATTCCTCATTAGTTCGCAACGAGTGCACTGTTCTCCGTCAGTCAGCTGATACAGCCTTAAGAAGGATCGCAGGCTATTAAAAGCTATCTATGGCGTGTGTTTTATCTACACCTACGTGTGGAAGGTACTAAAAGTGGTATAATTGTAGGGCCGTTATTCCTACATGCTCCAGAGATGCGCGGGCGATGAAAAGAAGCTTATTTGTCACATCCGTCGTGCGTATTGCTGCGTCATTGGACGTATCTACTTGATTTAATGACGAGCTAATTTTCTTCTCGACTCCTACGAGACGCTCGTGGACATAGTACACTCATGTGTTTAGATTGATGCTATCTCGAACTTGATTGCAGCTATAATAGTTACCAAGTTTCCTTGTAACGTTGGGGTAGATTAGCACCACCACATTTTTCTCGTGGATGTGGCAAAAGTCCGCTTGGGGAAAAATCCAAGGAATAGGTAGCAAAGTTCCTTTGCATAAAATCATACACTAACATCTTGTTCTAGGTACGCTTGCTAAATCTCTCGCCGATATCCTCGAATAGAGGAGGTTAACGCCCTTCAGTAAGCTTTTAGTTGCTGTTACAATAGTTATGGTGGTGCATAATGGCAATAGGATTAATTGCTCCAAAGTACTTATTTTCTTAAGAGCCAGGTAGTGGGTAGGGATTGATGTATCCCCGTTCTGGCTCAATACAAGTGTTAATTGCAGACCATTCGTTTTGCTTTCAAGAGCTCCCGTGATCGTCGAATCACGACCACTGCCATTAGGTACTGTCAGCTGCAAAATACCAGTGCCACTGAAAATTAATAAAGTACATCATATCATCATCATCATCATCATCATATCAGCCCACATCTACCCACTGCTGAGTATAGGCCTCTTCTTTTGTACGCCATCTACCACGGTCCTGTGCCCCCCGCATCCACTGTTTACCCTCCATTGCTACTATATCATCAGTCCATCTGGCTGGTGGTCTGCCCACTGGACGTTTTGATGATAACGGAAGCCATTAAAAAACGTATTTTTAAAATTGTTTCGAAAAATTGTAGAGATAGCTCAGAACTATCAAATTCTTTATTAAATATTTGAAAGCATTACTATCGATTCGTTGAAGGTACGACTTAACTAAATCTTAACTAACATTACTCTTTCTGTTCTCTCATAATGACAGGTACAGATTTATTATTAGTTAAGTCGTGATCTTTGCAACTACGAATTGCTACCATTATCCGTAGGCACTGGACCTACGTGGTTCACTGAAGCCTGTCATTCCTAATTCTGAGTAAACCTGTGCCTCTCATTTGGGTAAGTATATGAATTGTAATGATAATGATCCTTTTTCAAGAAAACTACTAGTTATGCCACTTTTGCAGCCAATAGTCGCACTACGGTGCAGACTTCGCTAGGCAATTTTTCATCTACTTTAATTTACTTGTGTACCCTAACAAATGCTAACAATCCGTACAGCCTGTTTCCTGGTTATTTGTCAATGTATCGGTCCTGCGCTTTCTTGGCAAAGGCAAACAACATTATTAAAAGAAAAAGCTAAGTTTACTTGTATACCGGGTGTAAGGGACAGTACCCAGAAATTGATAAGGGTTGCTTAGTCAACGAAACTGAACAACTTTCTTTCAGGAAATGAATAAAAAAATTGTCTTTCCCATACAAAACAACCTCCTCGATCAGACAATTTGTATGGGAAATTTGTTGTCTATGGGGAAATAAAATAATATAATCATTGAAGAAGTGAAGAGCTTTAAATACCTAGGAAGTATAATCACCAACGACTCCAGATGTACCCCAGATATCAAGGCCAGGATAGCAATGGCAAAAAATGCTTTCAACAATAAGAAGCAGCTACTTAAAGCCAGAATATCAACTCGCGTCCGCAAAAAACTAATAAAGGTGTACGTCTGGAGCGTGGCGTTATATGGCTGTGAAACATGGACAATGACACAGAGGGACAGGGAAAGACTCGAGGCATTCGAGATGTGGTGTTGGCGAAGGATGGAACGAATAAGCTGGACAGAGAAAAAAACTAACGAAGAAGTATTAAATCTAGTCAAAGAAAAGAGGAATATACTAAAGATAATTGAGAACAGAAGAGGAAAGATGCTGGGACACTTATTAAGACACGACGTACTACTAAAAACTATATTAGAAGGAAAGATTGAAGGGAAAAGAGGAAGAGGTCGACCTAGAAGAGCCTATATAGACCAAATCAAAGAAAAGATTGGGGTCACGTCGTATAGAGAAGTTAAAGAGAAGGCTGAATCCAGGGAAAGCTGGCGATTACTCCACCGACAAGAGCAAAGCTCTTAAATTATGATGATGATGGGGAAAGCGAAAATTTTTTTCGTTTCCTGAAAGATTTTCCTGGTGAAAGCTGCTTCGTTGACTGAACAGCCCCTATCAGTTTCTGGTACGCTGTCCCTTACACCCGGTATTTTTATAGCACCTGTGGATTAAGAAAGTATAGTGAGTCCTATATATATCAGGCGTCAATTTAATAGCCATAAAAATCATAATTAGGCGTAATTTTTCGCTTTATGAGCACATGTTACATGTCGGGCTGCCCTGGGATTGCCATATGTTGGGTGGATTGAGTGGTAATCGGTAGAAAAGTGGTCGCATCGAGTGGTGAAAGGCGTCAGCATGGTGCAACCAGATACATTTGTTCAAATTTATGCTGTTTCAGAGTGTTGAGATGTGTACACATCGTAGCTACATTTTTTTTATCAGAAACAGAAAGTTTCCTTCTAAGTTTGAAATATATACTTTTCGATGAGATCACAGTTATATCAATACCTTTCATCACAGAATACATAATAGGAAGTGCAAATAAGTACCTACCTACAGCAAAATCAAGCGTACAGAGCTGTCTGATACTTGCCATTTCAGTATCTACTTGCACCTTTAGTACAGACAGCCCCCCAGGCCTCTATGTGTTAAAACTTCTTTTACCCATTCAATCCTGCTATTTTACTCTTCCACTTCACATTTTAAACCCTATTTCTTTTTGGCTAATATTGTACATGTGCCTTCAGCCTTATATTCTCACGAGTAAAGTAAGTATCACTTGCAGACATAGAGTCGCGTATTTAAGATACAATATGAGACACGTTTGATAGGATATAGCGGAAATTTTCGCACCCTTTTCTCTTAGTTACATCAGTTTATCTATACAGGGTGTTAATTTAATTACGTGCCATTGCATAGCTCAGGGGATAAATTGAATTATTATGAATTCTCGTATGGATTGTTACAAATATCTGTAGGTACAGAGATCCCTAGTTAAAGGGGGGGTGGGCTGAAGCATAACAAAGGCATCTTTTTTCTTCAGGATAATTTACAACGACGTGAAATACCTGTACGGAGAGCTAGACCTGCCTTAAGTAAACCTACCTAATAAATGAGCAAATTAACAAACAAATGTCTTATTTGCACTGATCTCGCTAACTAATATGTCCACAGTCAGTTGCTTACTGGTTAAAACACCTGCTTGTGAGTACAAACCTCTATCAACTTGTATTTCTGCTTTTTTCTTGCTCTATTTGCCATGAAAGCTCATTGCAGGTGGATTTTTTCTGCCACTTGTGTTTCCCTCCCTTGATGGAATAAAAAAAAAATGTTCTATCAGTGTGTAGTTAATTCAATGCACAGTGCAGCCTGTAACTTTGTAGTACAACGAAATGCATCTTCAAGCAGCTTTGCGCCGCGTCGCGTCGCTTCATGGTATGTTAGTCTAGAGTTAAGAGCTTACTAAAGGCATTATTTAATAAAATAATAGAGTAGTTACTTTTTTTATATAGATTATTTAATGCACTACTCAATAGTCAAATATCTAGGTGCAGTATCCCTAAACAAGGAATTGTTTCATGAAATAAAATAAAAGACAAGAAATCATATTATAAAACTGATATATTTTCATATTATTCAACATTACAATAAATAAATAACGATATAGGTACGTAAATAGTGCCGCACAAAATCACGATAATTTTTTTTTGTACATATGTGTGTTTGATCTTCGTAGTATACAATAATCCACGACCTAACAGAACAATAAGGCAATGGTGCTAATTCAGGACGCACTATTACTAATTCTAATTCTTAGTAGCGCTGTCACTTTCTTAACTTTGACATAAGAACAGGATAGCAAACAAACACGTGTGTTTTGACATTCCTAATCTGACGTACGGTGCTTTAAATAAGGAATGATCATAGAGCATGCTCACTAATTTTACGTCATTTAAGCAGTCTTATGTCAGATTAGGAATGTCAATGTCATGTGTTTATTTGCTATCCTGTGACAGCGCTACTAAGAATTAGAATTAGGAATAGTGCGTCCTGAATTAGCACCAATATCTAAAATTTCTACACCAATACACCACTGTATAATAAATAACACATAAAATAATACAGTAGGTATAAGTAGTAGTAAATAGCCGTTGGTATGAATTTCTAGAACGTTAATTAAAATGGCACAATTATAATAATACAAATTACTTACTTTAATAGGCATGGTATTAAATTAGATTTTTATGGTCCATAAATTTAATTCCAATCAGACAGTCTTATTTCTAATAGGCAGAGTATAGTGATAGTTATAGTCATTTTATTGGTTTCTTCATCAAAAGATGTGGGTTTATTCCTTGGTCTCATTTGTTTCTCAGCCATTTTCCAGTCATTAATAACTATACAACAGAAATATTGAATGCGCATCTAAAACTATAAGTGTGCAGCGAAATAGGTCTACACTTTCCACGCCTGTACTGAAATGTTAAACTTTTACCTTCAAAATGTCTTGCAGAAAGTAGCATTCAATTGAACTTGGTATTTTTAAAAACACAGGATTGCTTATCTCATAATATTGTTTCATATCCTTAGCTAATATTATAATAGCTACGTATTATAACAGCCAGAATGAATTGCTGACTTACACTTTAGAGACGTAAACTGACCATAAGTAAGAAATAAACCACAATATTACTAACCACAACAAAATGAAAGTGTAAATTTAAGAAGGAAACGCTTACTGCATCAAACAGTGAAAATCGAGAGAAATAAATAATCGTTGAAGTTTTATTAAATTACAACCAGAATAGTTCATAACAGCTGCTCCCTGCCTCAAAGTATCCACAACCACAATACAAGCAAAATGTCTTTTATTTTAACAAGTTTTCATTTCACACGTCCTGCCATATCAATTTCACACTTTATTAATGGTTTGCTCAAAAGCTGTTATAATTTATAAACTAAAGGACAGGTGTAAGGCCTTAAACCTGTAATTTTCATAAAATACATTAATTAAGGTAAAAGTGAAAAATAAATATCGCACCCAAAATAATCATCAGTCGATGCACCACTTTCTCGTCTTTATCAATGTAGGACTGCAGAGTGCAGATAACCTGACAGCTTATAGCCCTTTTACAACCACGATATCGGCAAAATATGTGCAACTAATCGACGATAAGTGAACGTCTTAATGCTGTTATCATTAAACTAAATCAAATATAATACTTAGATAAGAATCCAACGTAGGAATCCACGATTCCACCTTTAGCTTGAAGACATAATAGTCTTCATGTCTTTCCTGGGCTTTCCCAGCCAGTGATCCCGTCTAGCTTGCGCTGAGCGACGGGACAAGAACATTGCCCATCTGGACGAAACAAACAAACTCCCGTCAAGGAGTGACCGTGACCGTCAAACGTGAGTTCCGGCAGATGAATCATATGCTGAGCGATGGCCGTTTCTTCCGCACGCTCTTGTTGCTCAGCCCGAGAATGGATCCGATTACCTAGGGGCGAAAGATCATAATTAAATCACAGCTGTGTTAAGGGCGTTTTCATCACAAGATTTGAGGGTCATTATAGAAGAACTACTTAACCGTGTATTGCTATAGTGATAGGTTGTCACCACATGATGGTTTGATTGAATTACAATTCACTGAAACCCTCATTTCCCTCTACTGACTTCTAATAGTAGAGTAGACCCATTCATGCTTTTCTATACTTTGAAATTACCTTTGAAACGGAGTACGCAGCAAGCTTGCGTCTTGGTGGGAGCAATAAAGCGAGTGCTCGAGCTTCTCTGAGCAACGCGTGGAAGGCGAGCGCCGCCCCCGCACATGACTCCGCGGCTGATATCTCATAAAATTGGCATCCAAACCGCAGCGACAATTCTTGACCTTCCTCGGTGTTCACGACTCTGCAAATAAAAATCTTCTTTGAGTACCAGAATCGACCGGTCATCTGATTTCATTGAATCTTCATATATTTTATGGATCTTCAGGGTCTTACCTAGCATGTTCCAAGTCAGTTTTGTTGCCGAGCAATGTGACAGCGGTGCACCCGGGTAGCCGTGTCCTCTCCAGCAGTGCCAGAAGTTCAGCAGCCGCGAGAAAGGAACGGCGGTCGCACACGGAATACACCACCGCGAACGCATCACCCCATCTCACGTGTTCTGCCAGGCATCCGCGCTTCTGGGCAAAAGATATTTATGTAAACATCTCTGATGTGCATAAATAGTTAAGATGTATTGCTGGAGATATTTACCGCGCATCCACAAGTATCCAAAACCTCTACTTCAGAAGTTGCACCGTCGAAAGCAACTCGGTGTTGATAGAGGAAATCTGAAACAAAGCCAAAATTATTGTTATGTTGACAATAAATCTGCCTACTTTAAACCTTTCAATGCGTCTCAATTTCGACCTCGTGCCATATATGCTTTCAGGTTGACCAGTGTCGCACGCATCTAGGTTACACGGTTGGTTTGCACAGATTAATTTACTTAGCAGGTGCCTATTTAATTACTTGTTCTAAACCGCTGTGGTGCAAGGCCCCAAAATCGATCAAAACATGAACCACGAAATTTTATCCAAGTACCTACCTATAGACAGTGGGGCCGATTCGGTAAAATTATTGCTGTCCCGTTCTGTTATCCAGCTTATGCACGCAAACGTTCTCACTTGCACTTTCGGTCCATTCTATCATGATAGGTATGAAACTGATTTGTCTTCTACAGAGTCGTGTCTTTCGCAACGCCGAATTGCTACCAGTATAGATTAATTCGTGTAAATCAACTTGTGATTTTCGTGGTTCCAGTTTCTATAAAAGGTCGTCGTCCGCGAGATGCCGGCGCCACTGTGCCCACCTTGGCAAGCCGCGCCCGCGCCGTCTCTTGCCAATTTCGCAAATAAACCGTCTATTGGCACCTGCTGTTTGCCAACCCAGGCATCTGCTGCTAGTGTAGAGTCCTACACGATAGCTTCTCTATTATACTCTGTCTCTGTCTTTCATGCTCCATTGAGATTTTTGTTATCTATTATGTCATGGTCAGTAGTATTAATTACCAACCTCCAGTAGAGCTGTACTCTCCGATGTATCTCTTTGTCAGGTACCGCACGACCACAGCTGCAACAACAGAATCTCCATTAATTCGAATAAAATATGTAAATGCGGCAATCTTGTAGAAAGTCAGTTATATTGATTACTCATAGTTTACACTTTATCTGCTTCGATAAAACGCATCGTTGTGTTTGATATACAAGTTTGTAATAGAGAAAGCAGCAATTAGCGCCTGTAATCGGTAAGAGGTGTTACAAAAGTTGTATCCCTGAATCAGTTTATAACTACAAGCCTCAATTAGAGGGAAAGTAGACAAAGGGCTACGGGCAATGCTGGTATCTGCAGACTCGATGTGCCAACACCAGTCAAATGTCCATAAACATAACCTTCTCAAAACTTTATTACCTACATTGCACGCGGTAATAGCGTTAGAAGCTAAAGTAGGTAAGTAGGTATAATTAGCACTAAAATTAAATGAACCGTGAGAGAAGATTTTGCAACAATGTTCCTGCAATAATAATATTTAAAGTAAAAAAGGTAAAATGGTGTAAATAGTTAAAGTAACGATAAAATACTTGCATTTTATCACGTAAAGTTTAATTATTTGAATGAAGGTGTTACCGGGTAACTTGTTACCCCAGAAAATAAAGTGATTATCGAAACTCAATGCAGTCTAGGTAATAGGGAAACAATCAGAGGTGATAACGATAAAAATGAACCAAAAACGGAACTGTACGATACTTTAGCAGCAGATTCGATATCCTGTCGCAATAAAACGTCAATAGCGGCTCAAATCACTCGATCGTGTAATGAAAATGACATTGTAGTGAAATATATTGACCATTCTGGCTGCAATTTCAATCCAATAGTGGTACCTAAGTGCCGCAATATCACGGCTGGATTTCTGCAGAGTTACGCTCATAGCACTCTCTCGGGTTTAATACTTTACCTGGATATAGTAGTTGCTGTGATATTTCCGCAAACTACCAACCGGATACGATGACCGGTGTACTATATTGGAGTCCAACATAGTTGATGGGTATTATTACTGCGTAGGCTCACGATGGGAAAATTAAACATTCAGAGGTTTATAAAAGCACTATCACTAGTCACATAGAAATTGGAAATATGATAATAATCCTGGATTTTCAAGTAGGACAACACAAAATTTCTATTCTTGAGACGACATGATGCATGAATGTAAAAAATCATAATAAGGTTTTTGGAGGAAGTTTGAAAAACGTTCACACCACCGTGGTATAGAAGAAAACGAATTTATATATAACAGTAACGAGAGGATGACACATCGTTTGGTTTGAAAACAAAGGTAAGTATGTCTTAGCAATAGACAAATTTTATTTCTGTGGCGTTGAAAACAACAGCCACACGGAAACAATAAAATTTGCAACTGACGGTAAATCATATTACATTTTTAGTGCCAATAATATAGTAACACATAAACAACAAGTAAAGTAGGTAAATACCTGTGGTAAGTACCAAACTCTTGGAACGAATACAAGCTTTTGCATCTACAGAAGATGATATGCCGTGGATGATGCACGAGCGAGGAATCATAAAACGAAGAATAGAATAACAGTAGAGTGATATCTTTACGCGACTTCTCATCAGCTCTACGGCATTCGATGTTGCCAGATGCAGTGTGACGCAAGTGTGCGATCCACACCAAACGACCGATAAACATGCCAACCATTCTTTATAGCGATGCTTCTACTTTATGACCCTCACCTCTATAGACACGTTGAACATGATATACGAAATTATAGTCAAACATTCTGCAATTTCTGCGGTAACAAATAACATCTGGGTACTTGCAGATGTTATTGCATGGGAACCAATATTGATAGGAAATTGTCAATGTATGTTAAGTTTAATATCTTTGTAATCTATTTAGGATGTCGAACTTACCTCTTATGTGCAATGTGTATCTTCAGTAGGGCAAACGTGTGGTCCTTGCAAGCAAGTTCAACGTTAAGTACGCGATATATAATTTTATTGATCATCAACGTATGCTTATGAGTCTTAACTCCTGTTCCATGGTAATACCACCCATTGAATAGTGTCGTTGCCTACAAATTATGGCGTGAAATCATTCCACGTTCGTAAGTTCATTGTAATTTTACGGCATTCAACCGCTTGCCAAAATAAATATAGAGTTCCTTTACATTGACTCCAATTCGTCTCGTGGCGGTGAAGGTGAAGATAAGCTTTCAATGTTACCGTAAATATTTAATTTTTACGTCTCAACTTTTGAAACCGATAAACATGCTGGTAAAAGTAATCGAACTGATGTAGACGAAATTGAAGCGAAAGTATAACTACTGGGCAGCAAAGTGGTTGCCCAAAACAAACTTCGCATATTGCAAAATTTTAAAAAAAAAGTGGCGTGTTATCAAAACATGTAAAACAAACATGCTCGTGACGGCAGACGGTGGTGGAGTGAACGCACCAATTACACTAACGAGGACTTTCACTCTGATACCGTCGCATGCGCAGTTCAAGGTAATCCGCAGCCGTCGGATCGCGGATCGCGCGCGGAATCAATCCGCGGGATCGGCCAGCTGTTGCCGCAAAAACTCAGCCAGATTTACGATAACATCGTCATCCTTTCGCTCGCACAACAAAAAGTTTAACATCTTATGACCGGTAACTTATGATGAGATGCTATCGGCAAAAATCTTGTCGCTTCCATTTAATTTTGCGAGACTGTTATCCAGATTTCGAGAACATATTTTTTCTGCTTCAGTTCATTTATAATGGTTACATAATATGCTGTCATTTTAATTATGAGTTGTCAGTCTGATGATTAACATTCTTTCTTTATAAAGCCACTGTACTTAAATCTGCAATCGTAGGTAGGACAGATTGCCAATGCTTAGGGAAATGTTAATCCTCTAATTGGATTAGATTCTTAGCGCTCTCTGCTCGTAACCTTACGACTATTTGCTGCTAACTACCATAATTAGGTATCCTGCGCTTGATTTTACCCTTATAGTTATCTAAATAGCACTCTATGATTAGAGTGCTATTTAGATAACTATAAGGGTAAAATAAAGAGCAGGATACTAATATGGTAGTTAGCAGCAAATGTCGTAAGGTTGAGAGGAGCGCGACGGACAAGGCCCGCCTCCCGGTTGTCGAGGGTATTTTGCGCTCATTTCGTTCAAACTGGAACGGTGAAGGTAATAACGGGACCTCAAGGGGTTTAACCTGAACCGACAGCGTTCAAGAGACAGTAGCAAAAGCCAAATGTTAATTAAAGCATCGCTGGGATCTGACACGAATCTGTGGCCGCTTGCATCGGTCGCCACGGTAATTGGGCACCAGCATCAATTTACATTTTTAACATTCACTATGTTTCCTCACCACTTAATTAGACCCTTTGTAAAGCCAGAGTTCGTGACAATTCTTTGGCGACTTGGCGACAAAAACTGGTACTCGCATGCGTCTGTGTTGGTGCCTTCTATAAGGCGTCTCTGCGTTCTACTTTAATATACATGGACTGGACTACATTATTGAATTAAACTTCTTTTATTTCTAGAGTAGGACAAGCTGATAATGCAATCAAAAGTCAGTAAAATTAATTGATAATTTGTTGCTGAAATACCGCTACAGACGTTCAACGCTATACAAACGTTAATATTCGCACAAAGGATTCCAAAGTTATTTATTACTTTCCCCTTAATTGATGATAACCACATGCTAATTGAAATTTCTCCGTCCTAATCCGAAAATATCTCGACAGTGACATGACAATATTTTGATTTGAATAACCCAGATATCTAGAATACATCGATGTTCTAGTTCTCAAGGCATGTGGAGGCAACACAAAAGAGTCTACTCTTAAAAAAAAAAAAAGACGGAACAGGTAGTTATTGTGTTGTCAGACTTGACGTTATTTCTACCTTTAATTACCGGTAGGCAAGACAGGAATCAACATTTCAAGCCCTGGGGTTTATTCTCTTTCGCCCCACTCGCCATCAAGTGCAAGGTTACTCACCGGCTGAACTCAATACAAAAATACTTACGCCTTTTTATTTTTTCTCCGATAATTTACGTTATTTTGAATCGGTGATTGTGATTGAAAGTTAATTACGTTATTTTGAATCGGTGATTGTGATTGAAAGTTGTGGGTGTTTATGAAGTGAGTAAGGAGGCGTCGGGAGAGACGGGTGAGTTGGTCGCGGATGAGTCAGCGTCCGTCAACGCACGCGCGGCACGCGGAGCTGCGCCCGCGCACATGGACTATAAATACGAGTGCAGTTGACATTTGCGCGTTCCCGATCTATGATCCAGAAAACACGCTGCGGGTATGCGAACCCCCCATTAATGCCACCTATATAAAACGCTCCAGATGCTAGTGATGTCTTGATACTTCGAGCTTTTGTTATAACTCTATCTGTTTGTATTTCTTGGACACTTGTCAAGAATGCTTTCGTAAATATCAGAAAATGATTTTCAAAGCTTCGGCTGGTGACTTGAATGTTTTAAAATCAATCTTGACATGTTCTCGCTTGATCTTCACTGGCATGTTATGATATTCGTCTGTACCTCTCTACATTCCATATTTCAGACGGGTTGCGCGCAGATACACGGCTGATTTAGCGGAGTGACATGTCTGGGATGTTAGTTGGCTCGTAGCAGCGCGGGCGCAGGTTGGGGCCTATTCTGAGTGCGAGTGAGCGATGTTGCGACGTCGTCTGACAAAGTATGCTGCTACGTAGGAACGTAAGTAAGTAGATTATTTGATCTCGCGATTATTACGATTATAGCGCTCTTGCTGCGCAATTCAATTTTGTATAAATACTTGCATCTGTTGTTGTCTTACCACGTTACCTTGATTTCAGTAATTCATAACAATAACAAACTTATTTACAAGTATGTTTGGGAATTCCAACGAAACCGAAAACGTTTATCTTGATCAGAAGCACAATTTTGTATGTTGGCGGATTTTTTTGGAGCTCAAGAGATTTCAGTTTCAATACTTCTTCACTAATATATTCATTCATTGATATAAGATAAGGTATCACTTATTTTGATACTATCTTTCCGCCCGCTGTTTCACCCGCGTTAAATGAGTTAGCACGTGGAAAAGCAGCCTATGTCCTATTCCAGAATCATCCCCATAAGTATGTGTGCCAACTTCATCCCGATCCGTCTTGTAGTTGAAGCGTGATTGAGTAACAAATATCCAAACTTTCAGGATACTCATCGTCTTTTAATATTATAGCTCCATTCACACCATTTTCACTTCAAGAAAATATGTTAAACCCTCAGAGAAACACATTGAGTCGTTGTTGAACCCGCGAGACAATATACCAGCAATTAAATCATTACTAAAACAACTTGAAAGATAAAGCCATTTTTCTAACCACAATCTCGTTGTTAGCAATCTTGCTCGTACAATCAAACACACACCAAATTATTATGATAATCAACGTAATATTTACCAATTACATTATAATTATAGTGCGTTTTACAAACTAAAAGCCTGCGGCGATCGCCGGCTGGGCAATGCTTGAGAATCCAAGACCAAGGCTCTTCAGAAGCTGCGTGCAGAAATTGTAGCACTAACTTCACTGACCATTGCTGACTATAAAAGAACAGGCCAGTTGAAGCGTTTGTGAAAATAGAAATGTATAACGAAATACGCAGTGTCGTCTCTTTAGATACACCCAAGATAACCGCTTAATCACATAATCGAGTGCCGAGACGCGATATTTGCCATGATACTCGTACGTACCTGTCACAGGTATGTGTTTACCAGATAACATCTCCAAGTAAATACTAGCTGCGAAGAACATCGTTATCACTATCACTGTTACTCTGTGATTAAATATTTAAGTGACTCCAACTATCTGTTTTCACTTCCAGAGAAAGCTTTTGATAGAATTTTCCAATTGAAATTATTTACAAAATTTACGATAAAATATTTTTGAAAATTGAGTACCTAAGACAAAGGTAGTTCAAAAACAAAATTATTAAATAAGTTATACATAATGCTTAGTAAGAACTACTTAATACAGAATACCTGTTACTCTGTAAAATGTCCGGTCTCTACAACAACTTGTAGTCGCAAATGATTGATTGTTCGTCTGTATAATTGTGTAATCACCGTGTGTTGTGTTGTATTATACCAAAACTAATACGAGCATGGCGATTAGCCTAAGCCAAATCTTTGAAAAAGATTGAAAACCTGGAATTTAACCCTTTTTGGACTGTTGAAGACTGATGGATTTATGTGGTTCTGTGGGTGGTTTCCCAATTTGCTTTACTTTACGTATTTTATTTCTCCGTCTTTCGAGTGGGTTACCGAGTCGACGAGACTTTAGGATGAGTCGTTATGATTCAAAAGCTTAAAGCTGTACCACCTATTTTACTGCTTACATTCTAAAATATCTTATATCCAATGACTATGTCACACACGTGTTTGATATGAAAATACGCAATTAGTATTAATCATACAATTTGCTATGATTAATAATGGAGTGTTAAATAAAATAAATTTTAAAATTATTTCAACTTACAACTAAAATTAATGTTTGTCATCATAAATTTGATTGAATCTCTGAAGACTATGATATAAAATGTACTCAAGTTATATCATACTTTCTTTTCCATAAGGGAATGGAAAACTCTTACGAAAGCAAGTTACGAAATTCAAAAGAATTTGTAAATATTTTACAAAACATTGAAATTGATATGCACTCTTACTGCATTTCGGAGATAGAGCTATTACAATAAATCACTTTCACTCGGTATGTACTTACTTAAGGTTTTCTGAGTTATAACATGCACAATTCTTAATATGTATCTCCGACGTAGTACTTAAGGTGGTTAAGGAAGTCATCATTTTATACAAACATCTATCAGTTATGTAGGCGTGGTTGTTTCATAACAATCCGTATTTGTCTATCAGCAAATACATATTTAATTATACCTCAGGCCTAATAAATCACAAGAAGGTGATGGGCGGCAGTTGCCCACTAGCACACCAGTGGTAACGTCACATCCGTCAACATTACCTAATCATCCTAATTGTTATGTTAATGTTGAAGTATCCCCAAATACAGCGGACCATATAAATCAATTTCACCGGAGCTTTCGCCGCCTCATTGTTTATACTTTCTATTGCATCTATCAAATTTATTGCCAAATCAAATGGTAGCATTTCACACGTTCTTAAGCAATATTAATGAACGATTAGGTGACGTGTGTTATGTAAAAATGACTTATTAATACATCTGCATACTGATGTGTTGTTGATTTGTGGATGCTAGTGTGGATAGCAATCGCTTCGGCTGCGTGTGGCTCTAATAATTCATCTAATGCGTCTATAGTAAATGCAAATTCAGTAATATGTTTGATATTCATGAGGCTAATAGAGATTTTAAATAAACTTCCTACTGTATGATGGATCGACCTGCGACCTTTCTAAAAGAAATTGGGTGGGTGCAGTCTGTTATGTCTCTATTGTATCTTGACAATTTTAATGATGTTCGCATTCTTGTGCTAACGGATGTGATACCACCAGTGTTTCTTTTGGCACCGGTTTTATTAGCCCTTGGCAAAGAAAATAGCCCTACTTAATCGTCGTGAACTGTTGTGAAGCAGAAATAATTAATGTAACTAAAAATCTATGAACACGATCATCTTTTTATCAAAAATTACACTAAATGTTATGCATATGCTATGTATTATATTCTTAAATTAGCAGTTCTAAGTAAATGATCTGATCCCGTCGTTCGTCGACTCGTCAACCCACGTGATTGCAAAAGATGTAAGTGCTGAGAATGTGTAAAACAAATATTTTTAGATTTCATAATCATTGTCGTATGACTACTGAATTAGTCACTTCATAACATTGCTCTGTTGGTCAAACATTATCAGATTCCTAAATTCCGCGCATGCTTCATGTATTTCCAAGATTATGTTTATTTACGTAGCCATTCATTCAACAAGCATTTGGCTGTTTAAAAATAGTATATCTAGCTGTTCCGTAATATCTCAACGTTTGAGCGTCATCGAAATGATGAATGTAGACAAGGCATTTTGTCTACATTTTTCAGGAACTATAGTCCAGTTGCTATTCTCACTTTACTCCTCCGGTACTATTTTTGCATTTGGATTTGTTTAAACGTACTCGTCACTTTTGATGCCGGGTTAGATTATCTTCATACCATCTCTTCCTGACGTAAAAGTCGACTAATTTTATCGTAAGTAGGTATCTCTTAAAACCGGGATTGGACAGCAGTGTTTAGGTGTGAACTGTATTCACAAAACATCCTGCATTTCACTTGCTAATCCACAAGCAAAAATTGAGAGTTTGGCAAATGACCTATTTGGGTCGCATCTTATCTTAGTATTCGGTCTACTTGCTATTCTCACTTTGTTCCGATCCTACCTAATTTGAGCAATTGGATGTGTTTATTGTTACTTTTACTTACGTGTCATGTTATGTGAGTCGATTCCTTTTAAAAATGATGTTTGTGCTGACTAATGTCGTCATATTACCTACTACTATACCTACCTACTACTACTATAACGCCTTTGTTTACTTTCTTGTGGGTTAAGGTTACTCTGAATAAAATTAAGTCTACTTGAAATTCTTCAGAAGTCAAAATTTTTGTATTGATCATTGAATGTTTTGTGATTCTTTAAAAAGTTCACTGATTTATTGGTATGCCATTTTTAATGTTGTTTTTGGCAAACGATACCTTTTTGAATTCAAGATTTTTTTTTTTTAAGATGGCCTCTCAATCTGTTGTTGTTATTTCATGCCTGCATTAGTATGTCGAAAATCTCGCATTCCAAAACTTCTAAAGTATGAGTGACCTTCTTCTGGGTAGCTCGCTTCATCGTTGACTCCTTTCTACTTCTGAAAATTCTAGTCTTAATAAATTTCAAGTAACAGCAACTCCATTATTACCTCTATATACAGGGTGTCCAGGAATTAATGGATAACCCTTTAACTGCGGCTAGCTTGACCGATGTCCTACTTGTAAAAAAATTATGACCTCAGTAAAAGTGTCACAGTTTTCGAAATATCGTACAAAAACCGTTTTTTTAATAATTTTCTCCCTACGCTCAGTTATTTTCATGCCATTTCATCAAATATCAACATTTTTGGGTTTTTTATTTTTTTTAATATACCTTAATAGTTGATACTTAAAATGAATACATTATTTTAGTACCTATTTATAAGAAAATAATTTAAAAAATAAGTTTTATTGAAAAAAAATAGGCAAAATATTTTTAAAATTTTGTCTTTGACCTCCTACGGTGAAAAAAAAAAGTGACACTTTTACTGAGGTCATAATTTTTTTACAAGTAGGGCATCGGTCAAGCTAGCCGCAGTTAAAGGGTTATCCATTAATTCCTGGACACCCTGTATACCTCTAAAATATAATCGCGTCGTTCTGCATATATGTGTATCTTCTTTTGTTTTGAACGAAGTAGGTAATCTAGTGACAAATCGAGGTGAATCACTTGTCCACCTGGGGCCAGACAGTCAACATTTAGGATTCGAGATAAATAATACAGCTTATGAGGTTATTGGTTCAACTGCAGCCATCACGGACGCGCGAAATGCACCGGTATCGACGATATCGCAACATAAATACGTTATCTCTTTGGCCTACTGGGTTAAGCTGCCGGTTTTTATTTCCAAAGAAGATGGTTCGATTTTTGTAAGGGCGCTTTGTGTTGTTGTTTCTACAGTGAGCTTTGAGATATAAGCCTTGTCACAGGCCATTTGGCAACTAGAAATCTTTGCCACCGGGCTGATATAAATTCATGACAAAATGAAGTGTTTATATTTTTTCTTACTCATGCCTATACCTAGTCTTGAACATAAAACCTTACCTACAAAATACCAAGGCAAGGCAGAAGAAATAAATACCTAATAATTATTTGAGTAATAGATTATGTTCTTGACAATCACCTCACGGTCCGTAGACGTCTGTCAAATCAATTTATTTGACTCAAATGTCGACAAGGCATCACTTATCGTACGCAGTTCAATATCACAACATTATGACTGATAAGGTGCATTACTTACGCACAGACGGCGATTGACGACATAGTGCGGTGCGTGCCTATAGACATTACATTGTAATACCAGGTGATAAGCAGACACAGTAACACCGACATCTTAAGAAATACGCTCTTAAAAAAAGTAAAAGACGATGATATACGGCCGATAATTAGGACTATGGTAGCTAGAAATAAATTAATGTAAAAAATAATAAACAATGATAAATTGAGAGAAGTCATAACAACAGTAAAAAATCAAACGATTGACCATCTAACGCCGCCACAACATTCGAAAATAATAAAATGAGTGTAATTAAATTAACAGCAGTAATCACAGCCGCAGGCAGTTGTAGAGAAATAAATCAAGGAACTTTTTTTCAAATCATTAGAGCTAATTGATTTCGGCATCCTCAGACCAGTTCATCCCATACAAAAAGTTAAAATGCGGTTGTTGAAGCGTGATTAAGTGTAATTAGCGGTTTAGGAAATGAAGATTCAACTCTTGCTTTCATTCAGACATGCGAGCATTCCATGCCAGTTAGTCAGGTGTGCGCCGAAATTATGTTCATAAGAACGATGCTCACCAGATTTGCCGCATCGTGCGCTGCCCAGCACCACCACTCTTATTCGATTGACTGTCATCTTCATTAGTCCTAACTCACTGTACACTGTCAAAATGATTTATAGTTCATTTAAAATTGTTAGATCGATGTTTTACTGTTGGTTCGTGTTTGTTGGGGAATGCGAGATCGCGTCTCTGGTTCAGCTGAGGCACACGCACCACGCACCTGCCCGCGAGCGCTGCGAGAGACCGACTGCACGCTCCAAATTGGCGCGCTCCGTACCGGCTTATCTACGGAACGTCTGAACATTTCATGCATGTATTTATACCAACCTTTTTGCATGTCTGGAGATCTGCAAACTGCTCCTACGACTACATTGAGGGGAGGAATGCAGCTAATGTTGATTGGAAAGAGCGATCCTGTATTCTGGGTTGGAATTTCTCTGCTCCCAATTTACATACGTGCCAAGTTGGTACAAAAGACGGAATGTGACCACGTCGTCGGCTTAATAGCATTACCGGCTCGCAGCGTGGCTTTGACAGGATATTTGACAGTAATCCGCCGGTGAAGTCGATAGTTTACAAGCTAACATATAAGCGGGTAATTGTCGTGTGATGTACATTTATACGATTTAGATATCAAGAGTGTTGTTGTGAGCTTAATCTGTCTGCGAATCTATGCCAAGAGGTTGTCGTATGATTTCTAATCATTTATTATTATGATTTCCCTACCTACGCTGACATCAAAATCGATAACTAGTGCATAAGAAATATCCCTAATGAAGATGTCTCAACCAGCTGCAATAAGTCATCTTTTATTTGCCTACGCGGCCAAGGTCTCAGAAAGTACACAAATTAATTTTACGAGGCATTTATTGCAAAAGCTTGCAACGCCTCAATGAACATTTTGACGCATTATCCAATTACTAAGACATAACGTAACCTTCTGAATCACCAAAGGTCAGCTTGTAGCTGGTTTTTGGGAGTCCTATTGTTTTTCCTTAATGTCGAAGCGTGTAATAATATGCGTCATCAGAAGTAGAGCCAATAAAAGGATATGTTTTGTTTGATTTTAATGGGGCGGGTTAGATAGCGGTCGCTTATGGAAGAATTTTAACAAGCTCTTTGTTAGCGAGCGCCTAATCGCTGCGCGGGCGCAGCAGTCGGCGCCGGATGAATATCGGGAAATTTACAGACAAACCTCCATGGAATTAATGGGAATACATGGGCAGATTCCGCTGAAGAATCAACGCTAAAAAAAGAATACTTTGTCTGTCACTGGCTGGTTTGGACTCGAAACAGGGCACATAAAAAGTGTAGAGGATGCGGGAGACGACACCTGCGTCATTGTGGGTCTTCCTTGCGGTTTGACCCCCTCTCCTCTCCACCTACAAGTCCACCCCTTCGATACCACAATGATGATACTATCAAACGTACATAGTAATCGAACAAAGAGCAATTTCCTTTCAATATTTGGGGGGAATGTACTCTAAATTGTATCTAGTCAAGCTTTTTTAATCTAAAAAATATCGCTTGTAACCTGTTCACACGCATTTTGAATTGACTGACATGCTACTGTTTTGAATTTGATGATTTCTAGCTGTCCTAAAACTGCTTGCTTGCCGGTACTTAGGGCCGTATTTATAATCAGCTCTCAAGAGTAACAGCGAGTTTAAGTTCGTATCAGAAATGTCATTTCAGTATAAAATTACCTGTCAAATCCATACTTAATATTGCTCTCAATCTTGAGATAGCTCTATAAAATACGAGCCTTAAGTACCTACCTATATCTACTTTATTGTGCCCTATTTATTTAATTATTTCACGTAAACTAACCTGCCTGGTATTTAGCTCGGTATTTACTTATATCCTTAATTGTGGAAGATTTGTGTATGTTGAAGTTAATTTCATTATGCTCTATTGCACTAAGAGTATATTCACTTTGAATGCCCGGTAATTTTGTAGTAAAATGAATCTATAAAGTTGAATCAAAGTTTGTAGTTATTCAATATCAAAACATTGACTAATTGGGGTCCGTAGCCAATGCGCGTGGGATATCCATCATCAAGAAAATCATGGTGGTACATGGTGTTCAGTTTTGTCAAAGTATACTTAGGCTCGTATTTATAAAGCGATCTCAAGATTGAGAGCAATATTAAGTATGGATTTGACAGGTCGTTTTGTACTGAAATGACATTTCTGATCTCAAACTAGCTGTCACTCTTGAGAGCTGATTATAAATACGGGCCTTATACTTGCACAGATCATTTGACTTGTATTACCGATTTTTTCTTTTTTTACATATTTTATTCATTTTATGTTGATTGTATATTATTAAGAAGCTTTGACGATGGAAATGTAATAACAATATATCTACAGTTTCAAACTCTTTATAAAGATTCTGAGCTTTATAATTTTGCAATGCAAATCAATTGAAGATTTTCAATCGGAACTGATCAAAGATTTGCAATATTCATAATTATTTGTTACTTTGATACATCCTGTAACCCAAACGATGAGTTTGGAGACATTGGTCAAAAGTGTGTTTGGTCAAACGTTTATTTTGTCAAGAATGTGTAATCAGCTCTCAAGAGTGACAGCGAGTTTGAGTTCGTATCAGAAATTTCATTTCAGTACAAAACGGTCTGTCAAATCCATACTTAATATTGCTCTCAATCTTGAGATTGCTTTATAAATACGAGCTTTACTAACCGTAATCCATATCCTTCCAATAAAAGTAAAAAGAAGGAAGAGGGTAAGGCAGAGGCAAGCCTACCCGCGCACACTTCCCTTCTCACCTTACACTCTACAAGCTAATATAATAAGGACAACGATATTCGGTAGCCTGATCTTAATAAAGATTAAATACATAATCCTTCCTTGACAGTCGGGTAAAAAAAGCTCAAAGAAAAAACGTTGGACAGGTGTTTCAAGACCCAAATTTGAAGTGTTAATTTTAAATCGTTTCTGCCTGCGGATAAGGTACCTAACCTACCTTCGTCAATTCAGAGCAAAAATGTAGCATGAAATTAAACTTTTAAAAAATTCACCATAGTATTTGTAATATTGTAGTCGTGATGAACACCATCAATCAAAAAGGGGCTTCGCAAAGAGGTAATAAAATAAAAACTCATTGGCTCATTTTCCTTTTTCAATTAAAAGTCTTTCAGCGTGCGTCATGTCCATGTCGGCTGCCACCACGGTCTGCCACCCACAGGAAGTGAGGAACAGAACTTTCGGTAATTAACAGAATCACGGTCAGATTCGGACAAGAAGATTGGCAAAGTAGCCCCCTGTCAGAAATGGCCCAATTTCTTTCCTTTCAGATTCTTACCTCGTGCTGGGACGCTCATCACATCAGTACATTTATCTCCATCAGTGCCTCACGTCTCTTCGCGTTGTCAGCCAAATTATGCATAAGTATTTGGACTCCTGTTCGCTTTCGTGTTGAGGGTTCCTTTATTTTTTTTAACGGGATCACTAAGGTAATGGTGATTCTTCTTCTAACGAGTATAATACTCTTACAATTTATCAATGTTTTGAAGATTGTAATCGAAATGTAATAAACAGTTATCATGTTTTAACCATGTGTTGACAACGAAAGGAACATTAAAATTTAATGAATAAAACCTTGATAGTGTAAAAAGGAACCCCAAAAAGAAAGACTGGTGGATAAGTAATCAATTCAAATTTGGCAAACCAGCAACGGCCCAAACATATAATTAAATTGACTGTCCTTAATGCGCCTTCTATTTCAATACCGACATTTTACAGGAAAATTTTATATGTACAGTTTTTACGAGCGTACTTAAATTTACATATGACGTCTTATAGGCTTAATAAAATAGTAGATTTGGGGCGTTAACGTATGACTTTGGTATCACTGTTGTAACTGTATGTGCGTAACGTTTACGTGTGTCTGGTTGTTTGTACAAGGACGTGATTACATCAGACCTTTAGGTTCTAGAAGTATTGGATTATCCAGCAATTCAAATAACTAAAATCCACATCTTTAACTATATGTATGTATAATTGTGTACCTACCTGTCCCTAAAACATAAATTACCTAGATACTACATTTTTCATAGTTGGACTTGCACCTCTTCTAATCCTACCTTAAGTTAATCAAAAGAATCTGATAGCCTTTTCTGATGCTACTCACAAACACTGAAGTGAAATCCTAAATAAAACGTAAAGTTTTCTAGTGAAGACGTGTGAAAGAGCCCAGGGACAGGAGTGTTTGTAAGTATCGCATGAGACTTTAAGTCTGGGGAAGCAGACGTTGGAAGAGACAGCATTGGCAGGGCCACGAAATATTTTATTGAATTATTTGACGCGCCCCGTTGCAATGTAAAAGTTCAACGGTTTTTATTGCATGGTGATGTTTACTTTTGTACAAACTTAGAATAAATTTAAAAAAAAAATGCAGTGTTCAAGAAATTATTATAGCATTAAACTTGTTAGATCTTTTTACAGAAGTCATTATTTTAATTTATTAGATTTTATAGAGAATAGCAAAGATACCTATAGGTACCTACTCCCATTATTTCAGTTACGACGAATAATGTAGAGTCATCATCATCATCAGCCACAACAGTCCACTGCTGGACATGGGCCTCCTAGAGTCAACAACATACAAATAAACATTAAAGTTATTAATGGTTTTATCTCATCATCTAACATTAAGCAACCCCTTTCTTGTTGCTTTAAGCACAGCAAATAAATTAAACACTTTCAGTTCCTCGTTGAACGGCAATTTATTTGAATTCTTTCAAATAACTGTCTCTCGCGATCATCGTTGCGCCGGCGCATGCTTCATTATGACAAATGCGCATCGATGGCCTGTCGATTGCTTTTCTCGTTGCTTTCCTCTGTCGTGTCTTTGTTTCTGCAAGTGCAATAAATAACTTATGCGAGTCGAAGCAATGGGAAAATAAATACTTATTGCTGGTGATGTTTTTAGAATTGAGCCAATATGCACAATTTTATTAATTTGTAGGTTTGCTTTGACTTCAACAACTTACTCAATTGCTCTTGCATGGGAACTAAAAACTACATTTGATATTACTGATAAGCATTATTTTGAAAGAGATTGTCAAATAAGTGCCCTAAATTTTCCAAACCGTTATTGAAAGCATTTCAGTGTCAAGAAAGGTAGCTCGCTAAAAGCACATCAAATAAAGTAAGAAAGCTCTTAACTCTCGCATTTCCCTGTGAGTGCAGAATACTGTGTACTGTAGTGTTATGTTGTTCTGATAGCGTTATCTGCAGACATTACAGCAGCAGCACGGAGCGAGGCGCGTGCGCAGCCCCCGCCCCGCGGCTCCCGCGCCTCACCCCTCACTCGCCACAAGACGATGCTATCGAGTATCGAGGTATCGACTATTGGTAGTTTACATTTTATGTTGTAGAGTATGCAAATATGCTGTGCTGGTGCTCTAAGATAAGTAGATTTGGAAGCTGGAGCTTATGGAATGCTTACTGTTACGATTTGTTTGCTTGGCGTGATTTCTAGCTTACTCTTAGTATAGTTTGCTTGCTCGCCTTTTAGCTTGTTTTCTAACTTGTTTGCATTAATAAGATCTTCACTTGGACGAAACACCAAGGATCTTCATCTTTATGTTTCTTGCTCACTTTGCTTACGTTTATATTATTTCGTAAATCGAAGGTATATTTGTCGATTTCTGCGATTATTTCTATACTGTTGTGGTTACTAGTGTTACGAGTCCTCAAATGGGTGTGGGATAGTTAGTTAAAATTGAAACGTCCGGGTAAGGAGAAACTCCTGGTAATTGTCTGATGTAGAATTATTGTCTGGTACTCAATAGCTATAATAACTGGCGCCTCTAGTCATAAAGTGGGATTTCCTTCACATGGGATCATAGTTTATGTCACTGAAACTGCACCCAGGATGGGTTACCGAACATGATGCAAGGTACGTCTTATTACCGTTATTTACTTAAATGCTTGCACAAAAGCCACTTTCCCGTCGCGTAGTAAAGAAGCCAGTGGAGATAGATAAGCTGTCACTGCTATACACGTAATTCTTACAACTCTATTCCAGAAGTATTTAATGTCAGGATGAAGGCAGGCACACGTTCTTTTATCTAACTATGTGATATGATAAGTCCTCCCAAAAACTCTTTTGTTTTCTCAAAGTCGTAATATACAAACAAAATAAAATTATCTGACAGGTAAAAGATTCTGAAACCGTACCCAAGTTAGATGTGATACTTGGCATAAATTGTGATAGTTCTGGATTATTGCTACTGTAAAATGTCTGTCGTTACATAAAATAGGACATGTCGCGATAAACAAAGCGTCCGATAAGTAAGAAGCCGAGATGTGCTTAACTCATGGACGCCAGCAAGTTGCCGCTGCGAGTCGCCGGCGCAGTTCTTAGAACGACCCCACTCACTCAAATATTTATTAACCGTATCCGATTCTGCCCTGCTCGCATAAACATAGCACCCTGTATGCGGACCATCTTGCGTTTCGTCATAACTCGCATTTTAATTATGGCTTTTGTGTAGCGCATAGCTGATAACCGGCGGAATAGTCGCAAGGTCGGATTTCGCCGCGTTCTTTACGAGCTGGACCTATCTATGATCAAGTTTTGTAATTCGACTCGGCTGATAGACAGAGCTTTCAGCTTTGTAGACAACTTTTCGTCACAAGGCGGGCATAATGCAACAATAAGGAGTTGCCTCGTTGCCTCCAAGTTTTTAGGTGTTGTAACAGCTCGTTGCGCGTTGGCGGCGCCGGCGCGGGCGCAGGCTGCTGGCTGCAGGCGCGAGGGGACGGGGGTATCGGGTGCTCTATCGGCACGCCGGGAAATGCAACCGAGAAATTATCTGATCCCTCCCATAACTTACGCTAAAATACTAAAATTGCTTTCGAGAAATCTTTTACTGAGATCTTCACGCTCTCTGCGCTTATTATATTCCATTACGATACGAATAATAGCTGAATATTATTGCTATTCCTGTAAGCACCTCTTATCGTAAGCATTATCTTAATTAAGTGACCTAAGAGGGATTGTATTTGAACACATTGTAAATTAATAAATATGACTTAGTAGATGCTGATATACTATCTTGACACTAGCTTAAACGAAACCGCTCAAATGAGTTAACTGGATTTATGAAAGTTGGTGTAAATTTTAAAGACTGTGTTATATGGAACATTTAATGGGAAATAAACCTATAAACTATAAATTCTGGATAGTGCAACATGCAACAAGAAATCATGGTGATATGCTTTTGAATTTGAAGTACCTACGCTAAGAAGCAACTATTAAAAATTAATAGAAAAACTAAACCTGTATAGAAAAATATGTAGCATCCGAACAATGTGCAATATTGTTCCCGTAGTTACCAAGCTTGTGAAAATTCCAAACCTCCTCTGTTGAAACTCTGTTACGATATAACACCTTTAGAACTGCAACATTGTTTCAACTCCAGTAAATGTAGATTGAACTGAAATATTTTCCGTAGCAACTTATTGCAGCATTGAGGCTGAGGTTTGTAGGCTTGCACTCACGAGCACTATCGAAGTATCGACAGTACATGAGAACTGTTTTACTTCAACGATCGCCGCGATGTAGCCCCGAGCGGACCTGACTTTAGGACAAACCACGAACAAACAAAAGGAAGGAATATTCCAGAACACTCTAAATGTGAAAACTCCTGAACTCTAAACAACTGTTTTACTTCAACGATCGCCAGCTGTAGTCCCGAGCTGACCTGACTCTAGAACCACCACAAAAAAAAAAAAAAGGATATACCAGAATATTCTAAATTTGAAAATCTTCAGAACTATTATGGAAACTGTTTTAGTTGAAAGATCGCCGCGATGTAGCCCCGAGACCGCCCTTGGCAGGTCTTTAACGCGCATAATGGTTCCTCTGATCTGCAACATGTCCATAGCGGTAGTATAGTTGCCATCAGACGGAGCGTATGTTGCTTGTAACTTATTTAATACATATTTTAAAAAACCTAAACATTCAAATATCCATTCAACGTTCAATCAACTAATCTTAAAAACGCGGTGAACTTCGCTTCGTCAATGAGGAAGATCATTGTCAAGACGTTTTTAGTGTCGCTTGTTGTTAGTGCTGTTGTAAGAGGAGCTTCGTTTACGACGATGTTGGCGTTTGCACTTAACCACAGAGTGCTTATTGGTTTGTCTCTAACCATCATATTAATAGCGAGGTAAACATTACGCGAAATTGCTCATGTTTTATACCTCGTTTGATGTAAAGAGGCAGTAAATCATGTAAGAAATTGCTGAGTGCGTGGGGATGTGTTGGTTAGCACATCTGTACTTTCCGCGTTAACACATGCGCGTAATATTCGTATTTTAGCGCGGGCCGTTAGTCGCGGTCTGCGCGGGCGCAGCGGTGCGCTACAAAGAGTTCGTGCTCCATAAATCGCGGAGACGCTGACCTTCCGGCGCCTGCACAGGTTCACCGCTACACTCTATACACAACACACCGGTCGGTACTAAAATATCTACGAGACGTTTCGTTTCGGCTATTGATAACGTAACTGAAATTGGCAGATAGTTGTAAACTGCCGCATTATTACAAAACAACCTCACTTTCTAACAAAAGTTAACAAATATTGAATAAACCACGCTTGTTTGCATGAATATTATATCAGTTGCGCTTAAAGTGTTGAGAGCAAATACGAGTAAAAGTGTGTTTATGATGAGGAAAACAAAGATAATGACGCGATAGTTAGCGGATAGCCGAAGCGTGCCGTAAGACAAACACTTGTCATACCCAAGTGGTCGATAACAGCACTCGAGGAATATTGCCAACAACTTGACGCCGGAGAAAACTGTCGAAAGTCCACAATTATTAAAACGCACAGTCAGTTCATTGAACTGCCTCTGTGGTCTAGTGGTCTAAGCTGTGGGCTTACGATCCGGAGGTCCTGGGTTCGAAAACACAAAGTTGATATGTGTCAATTTATCACTTTGTAAGGTTTTCCCCAGTTTGGTTAGGACATTACAGGCTGAATCACCTGATTGTCCGAAAATAAAAAAGATTCCGTGCTTCGGAGGGCACGTTAAGCCGTCGGTCCCGGTCGCTGTCTTTCATAGTGGTCGATACTGAAACCATGTCAGAGGCCTATAGCTGTGCTACTAGGCGGTTTGAAAACTCTGACACCAGGGTTTATCGGGTCGTTGTTCGACTCGAAAATCCACTCGCTAAGAAGAAGTTCATTGACATGTTCGTAAATTAAAAATATGATGGAAAAATGTTGGTTGCATTAAGTGAGGCTTTTGCGGTGACATTCGCGGTCAGGCACTCCATAATCACTTCGTATTTCTTTTGAGTAATTTTACGTAAAGAAAAGGAGAGGCGTTAATATGAGAAAGAATCGCTTTCGGCAAAGAGCTTACGCTTGTTCTGGTCGTTGTTTGACCTTAAAGTCCTGTTATAGTAAAAAGTTCAATCGGATCGGCGTGAACATTACACCAGCAGAATAATTCTTATGAGGTAAACACAAAAGGTCACAGTTGTTAAGACGGATCCTGACAGACCTATCCTACTAATATTATAAATGCGAAAATTTGGATGTTTTTATGGTTAAATGTTTGATACTCAATCACGTTTCAACCACTAGGGATTGGGATTAGACTTGGCACACATGTAGGTTAGATCCTGGAATAGGACATAGGCTACTTTTCACCGCAGGAAACCTTCATTTCCACGAAAAAACTCATTTAACGCGGATAAAACTGCGGGTGGAAAGCTAGTTAACAGTGACAAGTGGATAATGGCTTTGACGTAGTTGTTCGTCAAAGTCGATGTAGCTGCGCTGGTTATCCCGTTGAGCAATTACTGACTTCCCAATTCACGTGCTCCAGAAACGTACAAGGTTCTAGAATTAAACGATGAAGATTACTGGAGACACTACGATGCTACATTCTTCCATGATACTACTGTACCTACATACATACAAATATAAATTTACGTTTTCGTGAGAGTAATAGAGTCGTGTAGGTTTGGACATTCACCGAAAAGGAGAGTTTGTTTACTACGTTTATTTCTTGCCTTATTTGTTGAAGAGCTGCGCCCAGCTCGACGTAAAAGGACTGTGAAATGAAAATATAATTTTTTGTATGATTTGTGAAATAATAAGTGTCATCGCCTTCGCACTCTCAAAAATTATTTCTTACGTTAAAATCACCAAATATCCTGTTCTTTAACTTGCGCGTGGGCATGACGTTTCACTCCTCAATGATTGTTGTAATTATCGCCAACTTTTGACGTCACGTACTTTAAATTATATTTCAATTATATTGAATTAAAAGCAAGTAAATAATGCGTAAGTGTTCGCCAATTATGCTTTCTTGTGTTTCAACTTGACCTTTCTGCTCGCGTGTCAACAGCTCTTACGTGTGAATAAAATTAAATATTATTATGCGCTTTGTTTGTAGTGTTGTATAATAAATCATAACTTGCCATATACGGCGCAAAAAACTTTTTACTTAAAGAAATTCACAATTCTTCATAGTCATTACAGTTTTCGCTTTTAAAATTATACCATCCATAGTTATTGTACAAATGGAGTGTCGGTTATTGCATACGAAGTAATTTCTCTTGCGTCTTAAATAAACATTAATCTGACAGTGTGTATCGTTCGCGCGGAGATCGGAGAGCGCTTTAAATCGATTAACATACAAATTAATACCTATAAACCGGAGAAGACAGATACGTTCGGACATTTATCCTGGTATCGGCACCTCCCTACGGACGCGCAGGCACAGGCGCAGGCGCATAGAGCGGGAACAACTCGGCCTTCGGTCGCGACGCGCGCCACGAGCCCATCCGTACCTGTCCGATAGTGGGCTTAGGTTTAGACAGGTCGCTATTACAATAATGCCGTGATTACAGGCCGATGCCAGCCGGTTATTAATAAAATAGTAAGGCCCTCCCCCCGTCCACACGGCGGCCGCCGAGTATAAATAACAAAGTAATTACCGCTCCCCGATAGGCTTTCTTCGGAGAGATTGAGAAATGAAAACCTAAAGATGGGCGAGTATAACTCACGGCTGTCTATACCTCGCGGCTCGCGGCTACCCGCTTGGAAACTCAGTTATTTTTGATACCGGCCACTTTCTATCGGTTTTCTATTTCTTCCGTTTTCTTTACGAACGATCACCGTCAATGCAACTTTATTCGCTGATTTGCGTTCTTTGTCAATGATTTTGAACACGAGTGCCGGCAGCTATAATTTATTTCCACAGGGCTTTAAAAATACTTAATAGAAAACTAGCAGCTATGTTTTTGAATTACCCGGCTGCGGCTGTTTTCTGCACTTCCTCTATGATTACGTAGGATTACAGAAAACACTTAAATCCGAACAAAGCCAAATAGAAAAGAACCTTGAGCATCTCGCTTGTTTGCAACATTGAACCTGGCGATTGTTGGAAGGTTTTGTTGCGGTAAAGGCGGAGATTGCGATTGAAAGCGCCGAGTGGTGTGATGGACGATGCATTCGTCACTCCTTTGACTGGAGGGCTGTGACCGAGCGACGTACGTCTAGCCTTTAAACGAACGTGAGCGCGGGCGCAACATTATCAGCTCATATGGGACGTATATGCACACATAACCCTGAATTTAGGGCGTTAGACCATAGTCGGTCATGTGGGCCTAGTACGGATTGGTCGACTTCACACACAACCTTTGAATTTCTTCGTACTTAGGTGTGTGCAAGTTTCCTCACGTTGTTTTCCTTCACCGTAAAAACGCCGGATAAACGTACATAATGAAATTCGGAAACCGAAAAACACATTGATACGTGATGGGATTTAAACCACGACCTCCCTACATAGGAGGAAGCGGCCCTGTTCACTACACCATCGGGTTCTTTTTAATCAAAATCAAATGTTGGCAGCGTTAATTCCTTTTTTCGCCACGTTCATTTAAAACCATGTCGTACAGTTCCAGACGAAGCTCATGAAGGCTCTTTGTCAATGCCCGACCGCAATGAAGTTAGATGTCCTGTCAGCCGGGTCAGTTCGCATCTGCGCCGTTTTTCTTTTGTCATGATCAAAGAACTCTCAATCAAAGTATCTCTTCAGATAGGTACACATATTATAATAGGTACCTACCATACCAAAGAATGTGTCCGATTGAGTTAGACGAGCGGGCAAACTACACACACACACATCACCTTGAAAAAAGTTATTTTGTGCATTTGAATTTGAAATCTAGGAAACACTATGGAAAATGCTGCTACTTTTCACACCCACATACATCACGCCTAACGGGCAATTCAGCTATGCAAATGACAAGGATGTATATTATTTTAGCCTCAATTGCAATCAATCGCTAAATGCTTAATGTGGCAGGCGTATGTTCAAAAATCTTTTAACATAATTTTGCTTCTTTTTATTTACCGTACTAAGTCTCTCCAAATGCGCTCCGAAAATTCCACCCTGTACGTATAGTTTCATACTCTTCAGTTTAATACAAAGAAAGACATGAGCTGTTTGACTTTACATCGATTCCGGCGCAGACTGAGTATAAAATTTCACATTCAAACGATGAAAGGCTTGTTAGTTCCTCGCTCACAATACGAGAAACATAGCGCCTTGACGTGTCTATAAAAGAGATGCATCTTGCAAATGTGCAATCTTGGAGGGTTTTTTATTTTTTACGTCAATCTTCAAGATGAGTGTGAAGTGAAGAAAATGTGAAAAATAAAACTAAGATGTGATGAGAATGCTACAATAGCATTCCATTTGAATAGGTTGGATGGTGAAGCACATACAAGTAAAACTAATCACGACAAAAGGAATACAGAAATCGTAGGTAGTTTGTTTTCAATCATGTTGAAAGTGCAAATAAACAGCAACTTTTATAATCTCCCTGACATAAATGTAGCCGTTTGTGAATTGTGATATGGACATCCTAGAAACTGCAAGACAATGAACTCCTATCCTAGAACTAGTACCTAGAGTATGTTGTGCTACCAATTCAAGATTACCTACAAAATACGTAAGAATTTCTCAAAACGCCAAGATATATTTTTTTTTGAGACTTTTTAACACACAATATTTTAAAACTTGTTTTTTAGTTTCATGAATTCAACAAAAAATTTCAGTCAATAGCCAGACTGATTTGGAAAAGTGGAAGACTTTTGATAACCACAAATAACCTATTTAGCCTAGCTTACCGTATATTATGAAAGTAATTCATTAGAAAATGGAAACTATTTCCGGTTAGACCTAAACAGCACGATTTATGATAGTTTACGACATGAGTGTGCAATAATTATGATTGATAGCGTACATTTAGCGTGTTTACTTAGAGTGCGCCTGCGCTTAGAACCAGGTATTGCGGCGAAATTTCCAGCGTGTGGCCTGGAATTAGTGTATGAAAGCTGTTGGATCATTAGAGGCAGTTAGGCCATCGATCACACAGTGGGTGGTAGTTTCCAAGACACTTCTAATATTTTCATCAGTCGAAAAAAATCATTCCTTTGGTCATAAAATCACACTAACGAAATTTTACCAAAAATTTCGACTAACATAATTTTTTATGAACATTTTTATACTGGCTTTTCACCGTATCTTGTTTCTCCATATTTAATTTAATTTATCAAACTTATGGGCTCCCCGTGCCATTGTCCCAACTATTTCACTCATGAAAAAGTTGTGCAATCAGAAATACTTTTGCCGAAATTTCTTAATCCAGTGAGTGCATGTCAATTTTTTATCAGCATTCCTTGATTAAAATTCTTCAGCAAATTTGGAGTCGAAGCGAGTTGTAACCCCTCGACCAGTTGCTGGACAAATAAGTACGTAGTTAATTTTAATAGCGTTTCTACATGAGTGATAGTGATGTAAGAGAGTGTAAATAAGTGATTATTTATGAAAGGGTTGTTAAGTTTCGCTTAGATAGTGGCAGGTAGATTGGTGTAAGCGGTGCGGAAACGTCAACGCGGTTTGTATGGAGCATGCTCGCTTGCATAACGCCGGTAGCCGATACACGCGTCGTGTCGTGCGCATACGCAGTGCTGCCAGTTTAAACGGATTCCAGCCAGTGCTTATATATTTGAAAGCATGGTTGGATTGAAGGTTATAAAAAGGTAAATGTCTGCTTCGGTAGTGCCGTTTGGGTTGTCCAAGTGGTGAACATTCCGAAAAGCCTTGTTGGCACAAGGATATAATAAACGATATTATACTCGTAATTAGGTTAAGTAAAAAAGTGTCGTCGTAACAACCGAGAAGGAAGCAAGAATGCTTGGGTATAAAAACATAGTAGTTTCTGGTATTGCCAAGTGCTAAGTTTGTCGTATGTCAAGAAGTGTTCAATATATTTTCCAAGTAGGAAAACACCTGTAAGAAACTAAAAATTCATCGTAAAAAAGCAAAAAAAATTAGATTACTAATGTAGAGAAAATATATAACCTCAGTATTCATGGGTAACCTAAAATATCTATTGGTTATTTTCGAAAATATCCCACGACTTTCTTGGACCATTACCTATTATCTTTTACTTGCTTAGATCTGGCAGCCCCGTACTCGTGCGCTGTCCACACAGTGTCGCACATCGCGCCGCTAGGAGCTGCCAATTAATGAGACAACCACCCTTACAAACACTCACTTTCCCTCCTAGTAGTACCTACTTACCCGCAATGAACATACGTACCGATTTTACATTGCAAACGAGATGGTAATTAGCGAAAACAACCGCTAAAAGTCGCGGCTAAATGCCACCGACGGACCCGTATGGAAATTAAGGACAAATTACGTCTCCACTCTTACTTTCGTTTGTTCAGTTACATAAAATACGTAATCTTTGTTTCTTAACGCTTTATCTTCGTCCTGGATAAGGGTATCGATGTGAGCATTGCTTAGATGCGATCGGGTTTTTGCTCTGCTCTGATTGATTGAATGACATGTTCAGTTCAAACAATCGTTCAAATTATCTGCAGCGTGCTTATGCAACTTATAAAATATTGCAAACGGTTTGGCGTCCGGCGTGTGGCGGGACTGGCGGGGAGTGCACAGCGGCCCGATGGAGCCACAGATAGAGTTAATCTAATAAGTCAGATCTGAGCGAGACGTCGACCGCAGTAATCTCACGGTTGAGATGCCAGAGGTTAATTAAAAATAGCAACTTCAATCTCATGTGTCGGAGATGGACTTAGATTAGTATTCCCTTGATTTATTCAGTTTCGAATAGCTAGGCACCCTAGGCAGGGATATAAATTGCTGGCATACTCTCCCAGGCTACGACGGATGTTGCTCTGTGGTGCTATGTATCAAGATGAAGACGGGTGATATTTTTTATCTAAATGAATGAGCTACTCGTAAGCGTACTTTATTAAAGTGTTCAGAAAACACATTTGTTGTGATTCAGTATCAATAATTTGATGTATCCAATATCTATTATAATTACGACCATATTTTTCATTGGACTTGGAAAAATTACCAATACATGTCATAGTTTTCACGATCATAATTCTGTGCATGTCATAGCTTTTAGAGGTATGATATTTGATAGGATACCATGTACCTGAGTAGTACCAGTAATTTTTACGAATTTTTGAGTTTCGCGAACGTTAAATTACCTTTCTCTAACTAGTTGAGACAATTAATTTCTAGGTATGTCTACTAAACAGTTTTAAAATACGTTACTTACACTAACAAATACGATCTCAGTGTTGCCCTTGACACTACAGCGACAACCTTTGCGACATAAACAGATTAACCACCTCTACTTTAAGCCACTGATATTCTTAAAAGAGCTTTGCACATTGTCCTACTACCTACATTAGTTTAAGCAGGTCGAGTGAGGGCGTGCTAACACGAGACAATGGTAGCAATTTGGTGTTCCAAAAAACACGACTTAACTAATACAAGACTATACCTGTCATTTTCTATTACGAGAGAACAGAAAGGGACGGTAATAATTTTCTATTAAGTCGTGCCCTCAACGAATCGATAGTAATAAACTACGCTCCAGTGGTTTTGTAACATTACCCCTTTACACCTCGCGTGTTATTATTTCTTAACATGTTCGTACTAATTACACTCAAAATAAATCAAGTCTAAGATTAGCACAGAGTGTAACTTTACAGAATGGTGCAGGGGAACTACTTGTTCATTCTGATTTAATGTCGTTCAGCTATGCTAAGTCTCTACTGACTGGATACTCTGCTTTCAAGTCATCCAGTCTGTCTGTTATTTAGGTACAGAATCGACGATGGAGCTATCTTATCCAGAAGTTACAAAGACAGATACGCCTTCCCACACAGACAGATCACTGCAAGTTCTTTGTAGCTAGTCTCTGGAATGAGGGTAGAGTGTACCATACTAATTGTTTAGCAATACTATTCTAGGCCATCACATTGTTTTTGCACTTACTCAAAGTGACGTTTATAACTAGGCAGTTGTATTCTGTGAACATTATCATAAGGGTATGCGAACCCGGTAGCGATGTGTTCGCGAGTCGCGTGTTGTATGTGATGTAATTTCGCTTTTGAGCAATCCGGACGATCAATTGCCTGTTCTTAATCTGTGCTGACAGCCCAACGGTAGCCGACGCCCTGTCAATTGCTTGGCACAGTCTGGAGTGTAAGTCGCCAGATGGGTTGAGGAAATAAAGCGAAATTATGTCAGACGTAACGAGAACATGGGGAAATTTCGACTTCTGATAATGACACTCCACAATTTGTCAGACGTTGTGGGAACTGTTTTTGTAAGCTTGGATACAATAGTGTATGAATAACTTAGCAGGGTGCACGAACCGATCAGAGGATGTGGGCTGCAGGCGACCCGCGGCGTCCATCACCAGCCCGCTTTATGCCGAAGTCATGCATTCGCGATACAAGCTGACGGGCCCCCACATTCGTCATTCACCCTGTAACTGTAATTGTGACCTAACGGCCGGGCCACGGGAAATTTGCTGCAGCGAATATACGCGCAGCTCGAGCGATGGAGCATCTTGTAGCAAAGAAAATACAAAATGTAAAAACCGTGCCACGAACATCAAAGCAACAGGTGACGAAAATAAATTATGAATTACTGTGGCGTATTCCTAAGGAATCGGGATCAAGCGGCAAACGATGCCGACGTGGCGGTTGCTGCTGTTTGTGCCCCCCATTCCTGTGACCAGGCCGTAACAGTATTTTGGACCTAACGGGGCCGTTGCACAACTTATGCAGACGATGTTATGAGTGACAGGAACAAGCGATTACTACGTTGTTGTGAATTATGCGCTTTGCTGTATGTTCCTAACGCATCATTGATTGCGGGTCAATGTCGGACCTCTGACTCAGACGCAACAGTTCACATCACATGATTGATGGGTTACACAAAACGATGTTGCTACGGTGCTACTTGTTGTTTTACAGTTACATTATGTATGATTCAGCAAAAGTGGGTTTGACAGCAACAGCTGTTTTATTTGTGAACATGCGTACCTACCTAATTAGAGGTTTCAACGAATCGGGTATGGTAAAGTACCTAAACCATTGTAGCTCTTAGCGGTACGCCTAACTTAGCCGCATATTGGGGTAGAGTTATGAAAATCAGTATAAATGATCTTTGGGCTATATTAATCGATTTGACTTGTAGCAAAAATGCAATTTGTTTTTATTGTTTTTTTTTTTTTATATTTACCTGTCAGGAAGTCTAGACAAGTGGTGAAAATTTTCAATACACTACTTTTACTGTCATATAAATGAGTACCTAGTACCTATAGTACTATATTTTGTTATATCGCTCCCAGTCCAGTCCAGTCTCTCTCTCCGCTGACGAAATACAAATTTCACACCAAAAAAAAGAAAGTAAAAAAAAAATTAAGCCCCTTTTACTTCTTTAATTAAGCTGTTACTGGTCTCTTTCATCGCTTTTAAATAGTTTCTCGGATTCTGCATCGATTTCATGTCAGCATTCAATTTGGGCGGGATCTCGCGTGACGCGGTCGCGTGCGCGATCAGTCCGAGGTCCGAAGTTCGATGTTCGATTCCAGCTGGACAACCGACAGGCTATCAATTTAAGGGTGGCGATTCGGTTGTAGACACATGTTACTTATTTTGGTTTAATTCTGTCACTTGCTTAAATTTGAATAAAAAGAGACAGACATAAAACAGCTGATTATATTCCAGCCAAAGTGACGTTATAGCGATTAAAATAAGACGACATCATATTTAAAGCGTGTAACGTCACTTTAACAGGAATAAAATCATTTATTATGTTGTATTTCTAGATCTTGTTTTATTGAAACTTTAGTATAAGTGACAGGACTAAACTTCACTAAATTAAGTCGTGTCTACAACCGAATCGGCACTATTGTCAGTTTTATTAAATAGGCCCCAACTGACTTTCGCCAGGAGCACGAATCCACGATGTGTATCTGCAAGACGGCCATTAAAATGACAGACCATTTTTTCCGGTCATAAATATTAGTAAAACTAATTAGACGAGATCATTTAGTAGATATTCAACATTCACTCGCTGGAACTTGTATTTCGTTAAATAAGATTTGATCATAAAAGTTTGATATTACAAATTAGTGTTATATAGTTGAGTTAAAAAAAACTACTTGTATTTGAGCCAGCAAGTGGATAGCAGACTTCATCGCCTTCATCGTCAGATGCAAGAGCAGGCGAAAAGCTGAGATCATTGTTTCTCAACTTTTTATCCTTGGGCTCTAAAAATCTGAAACTGAGATAAGTTAGGTAAAGATCTTTCTAATAGTACAATAATAATAAAATCCTGTTTTAGACCTTATAGCTACCACTAGTGGGCATAGGATCGGAAATGTAGAAAGTGTTTTTAAACAATATACGTATAGGATTGCGTACAACTGCGCGTATTGGAAATCTGTCTTCCCTGTTAGAGATGTAGGCGTGATTTTACCTAGCTATTTTCCGGATTTCGATCTTTCCCGTACCTGATCCCTATCCCCCAGGTTGGGAACCGATGATCCAGATCTCCCTGCGCAAGCGCAGCGAGGCGTCCCGCTGCGCGCATCTCCGTACATCGCTATTATAGCACTATTACTGTCCCTGGCCCGCTACTGTAGATCAAACTCGTGCAGAACCTGTCACATTCAAGATACTTATAATAACGGTACACCTACTTTATTCCTTTTAAACACAACGGCTACGTCCATATTTATAGGCCAGAGGCTAGGCCTCACTGATTTGCAAGTTTACCTTAATGTTTCCGTCTTGTAACAGCAAAACATATTTGCTTTAAATACTCCTGAATGTAGAAATTGTCATTTACGAGTGTCTAGACGTGTATTATGCTATTGTTCGAGTATTGGGACTTACTACAAGTTACTTAGTTCAAGCACAAAATGTCGCTTCAAGTACCATTTTAAATTTAAATTTAATATTACTACCTCGTAATATTACTCAACAGTAATAATATGCCAATAACCGTCAGAGACACAAATGCTGATTTAAGATTTTAATCTTTGAAATGTGGCCGAAATAAGCGAAAGGTCTGCGTACCCCGTTGCATGCAAAACTGTTCTAGATATTTTTCCTCAAACTGTTTTAAAGTCCATCGTAAATAAATGCTACATTCAATCATATCTTTCTCCGAGTTTTGCTCGTAAATTGAATCCCCGTTAACTTAATAACAGAGTTGGCCGGCTAAAAGGCGAGAAATTCGTAATTTTTGGCCGTAGTTAAATGCACCAGTGCCGTCGCACGTTTTTGAGAAACCGTTACTCATTGCACTCCATACAATCTCCACACGAGCATTGTGGTGACCACAGACACACAGGGTCTTTGGTAGATCGCTGCAAACCACCCGTGGATGCTCAGCCTATGTTTCTGAACAACTTTTGTTTCGCAACTTCTGGAAAATCTCAAAAATATAATTTAGTTTTTGGATTATCGGATCGGGGTAGTTTGTATTATTGGGAAGTTCTGCAGAAACAAAACATGGACTGAGCTACCTCACGAGAGGTAAGCATTTTAGCAGCCATTGGCAGCAATCTACCAAAAAAAAAAAGAATATGGCTTCCCTATTCAAATTATCAAATTAGGCAAATTTTTTTTGGAAAGGATTTTTTGATAATATTTTTATGTAATCTTTTATCGTTCTAGGACACTCACTAAGCTATATGACACGTAATTACATTAACACCCTGTATACGGGTTAGCTGACTCCAACTTCGGGCCCCGACCGCGGCGCAGACGCAAGCCTCCGGGGCGAACCCCACACTTTATGCCCATTCGACTGAATTATCAGCGAATTACTTGAACATCGACAATTTCGTGTGACGTAGAAAAATTACACCCACGTAAAACATTAAAATCGTAGCATTAAGGCGGCGGCGGTGTCGGGTTGGGACTATGAAAGGAACATAAAATAGTTCTGCTCGTATTATGCACGCCCCTACGATGATTCTCGGGGCGATAAATTTAATGCAGTGGACAGCAAAATTGTTGTTTTGACCGCACGACTCCAATGCTATTATAAAACCTTTCTTTTATCTTATAGCCTATTGACAGGATACGTTTTGTATGTTGTCATCGTAATAATATACGACTCTCATTTACAATCGGTGTTAATTGTTGAGCAATAATTTTATTGCACTTTTCGTAAGCGTCGCCTGTAAGGTTAAGTTGTTGTTATTTATAACAGAGACGAACACAATGTGAGTGCGTCATAAAAAGTTACACAGAGGCTGCTTATATTATGCTGCAATAAATATCTCAAGGACGAATGTCCAAACACTGCTAAGAAACCAAGTCTGCCTTAACTTGAACCTATACGGTAATTTTGAATCCAAAATCACTCTGCCAAAACAGACGCCATGATTTCCTGAGAGACTGCGGAAATCGAAAATCGTTACGTAACGCATAGATTTACTTGCAGTATCTATAGCAGTAGATGCGACGTTAGCACTCCCCTATAAAGCTTGGTAACCATCACAAACCACATGCATCTATGCTCCTAACATGGAGTGTAGAGCCGAATGGCGACGGGGCCGGTGTACTCTGACCAAACCAGGCGCAACGATCCCCGAAAGGAGCGATGCACACCTTTATCAGTCAATTCACCCAATAATCACACCTTACGATCAGAAAGCATGCAACTTCCCGAAATAAGCTCTCCCTAACCTTCTAACTTCCTCAGTTCTTGACAGCCGTGCATCATCCACAGACAGCTATAATTTGTTTGAAAATCTCATAAAATCTGCGAGCAATTAGTTAATCGATTAGACAACCTGGTACACCCTTATAAAGCAGTTATAAACTAAGTGGTCGCCAACGCACCAGCCAGTGGAACACGTTTTAAATTGGCTCTGTATTTTTTAACCGTTAATTTTATCGTAACACGGGAGCTCCTAAAATGAAATTTATTCGCTGGCCGTACAAAGAGGCGGGTGGGTGTGAGTGTATACTGTATAATAAGGCTGGGGCTATCCTTAAAAGAGAACTGGTCACCGGTAGCATTCCTGGGTCCCTGCTGCGAAAATCACCGGCGCCGTATGGGGAGGGGTTGGGGGGGAGGCTGCGTACATAACTCTACATTTTTGCCGGCTGTTCCGAGACGCGTGTACTCCGATAAGGCTAGATTTGTGACGTGCGTATACGCAGACAATTCTCTTTTTTCGCCATTTCTGCGCAGCATAGGAGCAACACTAGCACGTATCGCCCTTTCTATCTAAGGATATCATCAGGTCGTTACATCTATTCTTTATTGTATGCGATTTTTGTCGATATCTCTGAGAAACTGTGTAGGGATCTTTTGCATCAAAAGTTAATACGCTTTTGTGTAAAGTAAGAGCTAGACAATACAAAACCACATAATACAAAATTATGTGCATAGTATATTCAAAACAAGCAGTTTCGATTTCAATAAGCTTTTCTCTCGTCACGCATGATCTGCGATTTCAACCTAACTGATGACTGCACTTTCATTTCTGTACATAATGCACTTCCATTTTCCATAAATACACCGCCACCATGCACTTTAAGCATTTGCATTTACTAAAGGGTACCTATATATAAGTATTGCCTTTGATTATTTTGAAAAGAACCTTTAGTTAAATTATTTTAAAAGGAGAAAGCTCTGAAGAGAACTTTCGTAGTGAAGTGACCTATATATAATTTAGTGAGCTGTTGATTATAATTATAAACATTTTTCGTCAAGGAACATGGTCTGAAATATGTATGATTGTAAATATCCTCAGCGCGTCGTCAACATAATAGAATTTATAAGAAACTTCAAAAGTGTCTGAATTCACCTGGTTTGCAAACATCAATAAGTGCAATTATCTGTTTTCATTCACCGCTTCATTATTTATTTTAGAGTTTCTTTGGAAGCCCTTTGACGATTTTCCGCCGAAAACTCACAATAAATATATTTAGATGCCCCGAAACAATAAATAAATATTGGATCTGGGTCGTTGCCTTTTAAAATTCGAACAACACAACGTAACAGGGAATTCCTCGACGAGTTACGGCGTGACGTCACAGAGAGCGCGGCAAATGTCAAGAGTGTCGTTACGTAAGCAAGTGACTGACTTGCCCAGTGCTGCGCTCGCGCATGTGGGTTATTCCCAGTTTTTGAACTTCCAAAATAAATAACTATTATTTTTAAATTACATTAATTTCCGCAATTAACACCATGTTGTCGATCTTACATAATAATAGTGGTCACATGAAGCCGTAAGTATACGATGATACTTTATGATCATGATTCCTCCAAGGATGTTCCAGGCACTAGGGCTCATATTTATAAAGCGATCTCAAGATTGAGATCAATATTAAGTATAAATTTGACAGGTCGATTTGTACTGAAATGACATTTCTGATACAAACTCAAACTCGCTGTCAAACTTGAGAGCTGTTAATAAATACGAGCCTAGGTGTCGGTTGAGTTTTGCTGACCCAATGGCCCAAACAAAACTAACCGAGGCAATGTTAAAATAAATAAAATTACTGACAGAGCGAGAACAGACCGTACGTACCCAGCCCGACCTTTGGCAACACCTTTGAAAATTGAGCGGTGCTTTAAGGAAACTGCACGCGCTACAATTCGAGTATTGTTTATTATTGGTGTTAAAGTTCACTACATTGCTTTACTTTTAAACTCTTTATGTCGATCGACTCAGAATGGGCACGTGGGACTGTAATACAATAACATACATTCAGTTACTCTTGTATCCTTTACAGGGTAAACAGAGCATCAACAAATTGGATTGACATCAAGATGAGTGATATTTCAAATGAGCAAATTTTTTACTCCCTTTACAGTTCGTACTTCGTAGCCTGGCAATCAATCGAAGCTGTCGAATCAAAACAGTAGTATTCCTGGGAAAAGAGAAAAGCAGCCGGTACACTTTATGCTCTTCTATCACTCCCAGTCCAGCATGCAAGCTCTTTTAGAAGTTACATACATACAAACATACTATCACGCCTGTATCCCTAATGGGGTAGGCAGAGCGTCAACGACCCAAACAAAGGTCGTTCCGCCACGTCTAACAAGTTTTGAGGGTTATTTAAGATAGATCTCTATATTGCTGTAGTGACAGGTTGTCAGCCCATCGCCTAAATTACAATATACTGAAACCCTCAAATACCTAGCTGGTTTTTACAGCTTGCCAGGGAGGACAGACAGCTGGAACATTGTATGTTTTTCTATCGCTCCCAGTCCTGTATGGAAGCTATTTAAAGAAGTTCACCAATAACATTACTTTACTTATAAAGTCTTTATGTCGATCGTTTCGGAATTGGCACGTGAGACTGTTTCTGCAATACGATAACAACGACGGCAATATTTACATTACATATGGCCTCTTATTTGGGTTGAAATCGATCCGTGGACTGTTTTGGAGTAAGTACTTTATCGCTCGCTCGACACTTTTCTTAAATGCAGATCCGCATAGTAACACCTTGAAAACATACTTGTTTAAATAGGTACCTACTCCGAATATTTTTGATTGCTTTACATTTGTAAATAAAAAATAAGGATAAGTTTATCAACCAAATCATCCCGATTCGTCCACTGGATGATGCGTGATTGAGGAGCAAACATATTTATTTTGCATTTATATTATTAGTATGATTTCAATTTTTTACCAATTTGGTTATTCGGTAACGCGTATCTCCGTTGGTAGAGTGATGGAACGCAGCAGTATCCAAGGTCGCTGCTTCCAATCCAGGCTTCGCAATATTTTTGATTTCTTATTTCTCATATTTTACTTTATAATTGTCTGTAGTCAGCGCAAAACTGCAATATTTCATTAAATTTTATTACACTACTAAATACCTAGAAATTGAAAAAGGAATTAAAAATATGCATAATGACTGCATGATCACAGCAGCATGCAATGAATATGATTATTTACGATGTCAAGATATCCGGGGCGCCAGAAAGGGGGGTTTTGAGGGGTGGGGAGGGAATATCGAGGCTGAGGGGGGAATTTAACCGCCTGACGAGTGCCACAAGGTTACAACCCGCAATTATAATAAATCCCCAGTAAAAGCATTAATCCAAACGTGTGCTGTGTTGAAAACCAGTTTAAATATTCATTAATGATCTCTATCTTTTCTCATAAGCCCCCGTCGTCTTGAGTAAGGGCCTACTTTAAAAATACTTTGTAACTAAAATTTATTGAGTAATGTAGGTGTTTATTTTTTCAAGGTGAAGTGTATAACAATATAAAATCTAACGACAAAATTATTAGCAATCTTGCCTATAGAAGGTCTGCGGGGCGACCCTATACCTTATCTATTTGTGGTTACTTGTCCAGTCGGTGCAGACAGGTCTAAGCTTAGTTTTGTGTGATTATGATAATGTAAACGACAATATCGGCCACTAGACAGCGAGCCAGATTGTGGGTACACCTAATGTTTTCATAAATCTTAACAAACAAGTCTAAATACTAGTAGGGCTACCACTGCAAAAGTTCGGTCATCAATGGCCTAAAATTTATCATCATTGGGGTACAATCTATTTATATGTCAAATGCAGCTAGCACCGTACAATTTTTCACGCATACATAAAACATTTATTTTATAAAGAGTTTTTTCGCAATGTTAAACTCTGAATCCTCTGAAGCCTCAAATAACTAAAATGGATACCTTACTACATAGCTTAAGTACACTTCAAATATATAGCTATCTTCAAAAAAGGAAAAATTTTATTGTTGTCTAACTTGCATTGATTAGTAACTGTCATATGGCATACTTCTGTGGGGAAATATAAATGTTGCGAGCCCTATTGGAATGCCAGAGTCAGACTGATCAATACTACAGGAATAGAATTGGGAATTACCGTCCCAAATAAATTCCTTTGAGGACAATTTTCTCTCAAAGCAAAGACAATATTGCCGTTATGGGACATCGAAGATTTGGTCCACGGAGTGCCAATGCCAATGTTGTGCCACTGTTTACTGCGTAGAGGTTTTATGGCTAAATAGTATACTTAATCAATCTAAGAACAATATTTCAGACGTTTTAATGAGATATAAAATTTAAATTTATCTTTAAAAAAACATTGAGTTTCATTAACTAACAAGACTATCAGGTTTCATTGCATCATGCAGACTTCCACTCAATGAGTTATCTTCTAAGGTTTTTCATATAGGCTTTCACGTTAGTCCTGTAGATACGAAGTTTCTCAACTCCTGCGCATATTCTAGCGCAATACTGACGCGGGTGGGAGGAATGTAGGTGTCAGGTAACGCGACACCTGTCCACAACAATTAGTTTGACATGACTCCACTTTCTTGAGGGTTTCGACAAACGAGCTCAGTTTCTCGAGAGATTGTTTTTAGTCTACAAGATTTCATTCCTAAATCTAGGGCGCCACACGCCATAATTATTGGATGTACCTACCTAAGTCAGTTCTGCTTAATATTCCACTTCTAAAAAATGGACTCTTTCCTCACTATTTTTTTTAATGATTATGAACTCGTCATCGTCAGACTGTTAGAGATGAAACAAGAAAGAAAACTCAATGGTGAAAGATGCCGCAAACTTTCAGGCTAAATGCTATCACGGGAGTCTTAATAATAATAATAGTGCTTTCTGTTTTATTTTATTATACTCGTAAAATGATTTTGAACATAACTGCCACAAAGCTTGTACTCGTAGACTTGCTAACGCTTTGTCCGCACAATTCTATAGAACAGGAGCCGGCGCAGGCGCAGTAAATCAAGCACTAATAACTACCGCCCGATACGATCGCTGCTTTCAATAATAGAGACAGTCGATTGTACCGTAGAAAGCTGCAGACTGCAGATCCTTACCTCCGAGAGACGCTGTACCAACATTTTTGTACCCACTATCCTCATGACAATTTTATTACCTATTGTTCGAGCAAATTGAGTCGGTACACTCAAGATTACTCCTTGGGGAGACAAAGGATTTAATATTTCGCAGGCCTACCGGTATGGAGAGAAATCTGCGTGTATTAAATGGAAGTAATCAGGCAAACTGCCTTTCGAGCGAAAGTCCTTCTGCTTCTTTGTTATTTTATGAGGAGTCGTTAAGGTCGCCAGATCTTATCTATGTGTATGTGTGGAATGGTATTATGTCACGACTTGCGAATTCCAATCGGACACGCGATATTACAAGCACATCGTTCATATTTACGTCTTTTATTGGTTACTTTGGTTACTCAATCCAATACGCGGTTAAGAACATTATATTTTTCAATGTATTGGATTTATGACGTTCTTTTTGTTATTAAACTTTTTTTTTCTTATATTATAGCTAAATTAAGTTTAAGAAGTTCTTCAAAAGTTTTATAGACATAAATAAAACTAAACTAAGGTATGCTTTTCCCCCATCTTCTATTCTATACAGAATTCCTAGATTTGAGTTTCGATCAGTAATAAAATCGCCCTATATTATTTTAAACAAATGTGAACTAATAATAAATAGCCATATTATTATGACCTACCTGCGCAGGCGCCGACTAGACGATCAATCTAACACTCACTTACGAGTTATTACAACTAATGCATTATGCAGATGCGCTTAACTGCACTTTCTTTCAAATCGTTTATTAAAGCCTTAACAAATGATAGGACGCCACAAAAATTGTACGTCGTACATCATAAGGGGAGAAAGCATAATTTATCTTCTTTTGTTAAGAGTATGTAGTACAATACAAACAAACACGGTATGTATGGAATAACTAGCCTCAGACCCGCGACTTTACTCGTATCAGTTTTGAACTAATTTATTAGGAGTAATAGTTAATTAGTGTGATACAAAAGCTCAAAAAGTGTAAGAAAGATTTAAATCGTTGCGTTTTTTTTTTATCAATAATGTCAAAATTAACAATACCTACGTGCCGTAGAAGGCTCGGTAGCTCTGTTGGTTAGAGCAGCGGCACGGTTCGGCAAGGTCGTAAGCTCAAATCCCTACTGCGCGAAATTTTTGGTTTCTATATTAATAGTTTATACTTCACATTCATCTCGCCATAAAAAGAACCAGATTATGACGTTCCGGAAACGGATCCAGCGGCAGCATGAAATGTCCTGCTTGTCTAAGAATATGTACAGACACACTTATTTATATTATTTAGTAATAGACAGATAGATGTTCGTCAAAGCGTATTCGAACATCTATCAACGGGAATAATAACATTGTTTTGTACTTGTAACACCATTAATTAGTGAACTTGAACTCCATTGCGTCATTTGTAAGAGCTTTTTTACTTGATACATACCTAAAGCAACGTGACTTTTCTATGAAGGTAAATAATATAGAGTCGTATAAGTCAGTATTTTCAATGAAACTTTAACACTGAAGTTTTACCAATAACTGTAACTGGGAAGTATCTCTTCTCTTACTTAATCAGCCTGCATCATCCTCTCCAAACTAGAGACAACTTTACAATAAATTGATAATATCAACTTCGTGTTTTCTTGCAACAACGAATTGCTACCAGGCAGTGTTTGCCTTAACCTAACACCCTGTATATTCCGTGTGTACAGTCCAGCGGCTGTTGCCTCACCTCTATAAATACCAGCTATCGGACTATTATCTCCACTAGAGATGTGATTCAAGACCTATCGGAACAAGTATTATGTCGTTTATTGTCCTGTAATTTGAAACATCAAATTACAGGACAATAAACGACATAATACTTGTTCCGATAGGTCTTGAATCACATCTCTAGTGGAGATAATAGTCCGATAGCTGGTATTTATAGAGGTGAGGCAACAGCCGCTGGACTGTACACACGGAATATACAGGGTGTTAGGTTAAGGCAAACACTGCCTGGTAGCAATTCGTTGTTGCAAAAACACATCACGAGAGAACAGAGAGGGACGGCAATAATTTTTGTCAAGATTTAGTTGAGACTCGATATCAAGCAGGTAATGAAATCGATGAAAAATATAATGGACTTCCCATTTCCCATATACATGTGTCAGCTGAATAGTGGTAGAAATGCAAATTCTTTTCTCATAAACTACTGACCTATATTTTCTGCGGTCCCAACCAGCACGGCATGGGAAAATTGTTGGATAGCCGGCACTGAGTTATCTCTTTAATTTCTCCTCCTAGTGTTTGCTCTAACACCCTGTATAGGTAATAGTACTAGCGCACTGTAGAGCAGTGTCGATGGTATCGCGACTATTAGCCCCTGATTTACGTCTGCGCAGGCGCCGGCGCCGCAAATACTTATCCGCTAGTGTGTAACCGCCCTAAACTGCTGTATTTGCATAACTTTGAGGGACCGCTCAGCCTGGCTCTATCTGCTTGCTGAACGAAAAAATCCGAATTTAAGGATGTCTGAGTCTGAATGTTTTTTACCCCACTGCGCAATATTGTTAGTCTATGGCGCTCCAGAGACCAAACGTATTGGCCCATTTAATGATTCCTACGTCAATTATCTTAATCTGATGGGGTCACTGAAGGCATGATTAAAATTAATTAAATATGGCGACAATCGACGCCATATTGTAAAAATAAAAATTCGACGAATTATGCTGAGTGTGGTATCATTGAATAGGTATTTGAAAATTCTAACATCATTTTTAGATTTGAATAGCCGTTTAAGACCTAGAATGTTTTTAAATTCACTTTCTGCGCATTTGGTTTTTTTTAAACTTTCTTAAATCACTTTTTTATCATTGTTTCTGTGTTTGTCCACGGAGTCCTCGTCCACTGTCGCTCCGATTCCCGCGGTCCGAATCGTGCGATTCTCAGACCTTCGTGCTGCTTCTGAAGTGTATAAAGTGTCATCATCACGACAAGCCTTGCCTGACTCGTTATCAAGCTGCTGGTATGTACCTTTGTGGCCAAGTCTGGAAGAGTCTTCTTCTATTGTGCTTGTCTTATCGACAGCTTGATGAACCCTGGTGTCAAAAAAAATGCAATGCATCCCAAACCACTATAATAAATAAGATCAAATTAAAATTATAAACTTAAAACCCTGTCCAATCCCATTTATTCATCTCGTCTCCATAACTGAATTAAAACGAAATAGTCAATAATAACACTTTCAAATCGATACAGTGTATCGAGACAAATAGGTACTCAGATTAAGATAATTGACGTAGGAATCATTAAATGGGCCAATACGTTTGGTCTCTGGAGCGCCATAGACTAACAATATTGCGCAGTGGGGTAAAAAACATTCAGACTCAGACATCCTTAAATTCGGATTTTTTCGTTCAGCAAGCAGATAGAGCCAGGCTGAGCGGTCCCTCAAAGTTATGCAAATACAGCAGTTTAGGGCGGTTACACACTAGCGGATAAGTATTTGCGGCGCCGGCGCCTGCGCAGACGTAAATCAGGGGCTAATAGTCGCGATACCATCGACACTGCTCTACAGTGCGCTAGTACTATTACCTATACAGGGTGTTAGAGCAAACACTAGGAGGAGAAATTAAAGAGATAACTCAGTGCCGGCTATCCAACAATTTTCCCATGCCGTGCTGGTTGGGACCGCAGAAAATATAGGTCAGTAGTTTATGAGAAAAGAATTTGCATTTCTACCACTATTCAGCTGACACATGTATATGGGAAATGGGAAGTCCATTATATTTTTTCATCGATTTCATTACCTGCTTGATATCGAGTCTCAACTAAATCTTGACAAAAATTATTGCCGTCCCTCTCTGTTCTCTCGTGATGTGTTTTTGCAACAACGAATTGCTACCAGGCAGTGTTTGCCTTAACCTAACACCCTGTATATTCCGTGTGTACAGTCCAGCGGCTGTTGCCTCACCTCTATAAATACCAGCTATCGGACTATTATCTCCACTAGAGATGTGATTCAAGACCTATCGGAACAAGTATTATGTCGTTTATTGTCCTGTAATTTGATGTTGGGCTTTTATACGCACAATAGATGTGGTTAGAATGTTACAGTGGAAATCGGTTGGTTTATCTAACACATTGTTCACAACTCGATTTGTCACAATTTTAGTCAACCTGGATTGTAGCCTGAGAGCTATGTGCTCGAGTGATCTGAGTCTCGGACTTTTGATCCAAAGACCATGGGTTCTGCTCCCATGAAAAACACGAAGTTGATATTATCAATTTATTGTAAAGTTGTCTCTAGTTTGGAGAGGATGATGCAGGCTGATTAAGTAAGAGAAGAGATACTTCCCAGTTACAGTTATTGGTAAAACTTCAGTGTTAAAGTTTCATTGAAAATACTGACTTATACGACTCTATATTATTTACCTTCATAGAAAAGTCACGTTGCTTTAGGTATGTATCAAGTAAAAAAGCTCTTACAAATGACGCAATGGAGTTCAAGTTCACTAATTAATGGTGTTACAAGTACAAAACAATGTTATTATTCCCGTTGATAGATGTTCGAATACGCTTTGACGAACATCTATCTGTCTATTACTAAATAATATAAATAAGTGTGTCTGTACATATTCTTAGACAAGCAGGACATTTCATGCTGCCGCTGGATCCGTTTCCGGAACGTCATAATCTGGTTCTTTTTATGGCGAGATGAATGTGAAGTATAAACTATTAATATAGAAACCAAAAATTTCGCGCAGTAGGGATTTGAGCTTACGACCTTGCCGAACCGTGCCGCTGCTCTAACCAACAGAGCTACCGAGCCTTCTACGGCACGTAGGTATTGTTAATTTTGACATTATTGATAAAAAAAAAAACGCAACGATTTAAATCTTTCTTACACTTTTTGAGCTTTTGTATCACACTAATTAACTATTACTCCTAATAAATTAGTTCAAAACTGATACGAGTAAAGTCGCGGGTCTGAGGCTAGTTATTCCATACATACCGTGTTTGTTTGTATTGTACTACATACTCTTAACAAAAGAAGATAAATTATGCTTTCTCCCCTTATGATGTACGACGTACAATTTTTGTGGCGTCCTATCATTTGTTAAGGCTTTAATAAACGATTTGAAAGAAAGTGCAGTTAAGCGCATCTGCATAATGCATTAGTTGTAATAACTCGTAAGTGAGTGTTAGATTGATCGTCTAGTCGGCGCCTGCGCAGGTAGGTCATAATAATATGGCTATTTATTATTAGTTCACATTTGTTTAAAATAATATAGGGCGATTTATTACTGATCGAAACTCAAATCTAGGAATTCTGTATAGAATAGAAGATGGGGGAAAAGCATACCTTAGTTTAGTTTTATTTATGTCTATAAAACTTTTGAAGAACTTCTTAAACTTAATTTAGCTATAATATAAGAAAAAAAAGTTTAATAACAAAAAGAACGTCATAAATCCAATACATTGAAAAATATAATGTTCTTAACCGCGTATTGGATTGAGTAACCAAAGTAACCAATAAAAGACGTAAATATGAACGATGTGCTTGTAATATCGCGTGTCCGATTGGAATTCGCAAGTCGTGACATAATACCATTCCACACATACACATAGATAAGATCTGGCGACCTTAACGACTCCTCATAAAATAACAAAGAAGCAGAAGGACTTTCGCTCGAAAGGCAGTTTGCCTGATTACTTCCATTTAATACACGCAGATTTCTCTCCATACCGGTAGGCCTGCGAAATATTAAATCCTTTGTCTCCCCAAGGAGTAATCTTGAGTGTACCGACTCAATTTGCTCGAACAATAGGTAATAAAATTGTCATGAGGATAGTGGGTACAAAAATGTTGGTACAGCGTCTCTCGGAGGTAAGGATCTGCAGTCTGCAGCTTTCTACGGTACAATCGACTGTCTCTATTATTGAAAGCAGCGATCGTATCGGGCGGTAGTTATTAGTGCTTGATTTACTGCGCCTGCGCCGGCTCCTGTTCTATAGAATTGTGCGGACAAAGCGTTAGCAAGTCTACGAGTACAAGCTTTGTGGCAGTTATGTTCAAAATCATTTTACGAGTATAATAAAATAAAACAGAAAGCACTATTATTATTATTAAGACTCCCGTGATAGCATTTAGCCTGAAAGTTTGCGGCATCTTTCACCATTGAGTTTTCTTTCTTGTTTCATCTCTAACAGTCTGACGATGACGAGTTCATAATCATTAAAAAAAATAGTGAGGAAAGAGTCCATTTTTTAGAAGTGGAATATTAAGCAGAACTGACTTAGGTAGGTACATCCAATAATTATGGCGTGTGGCGCCCTAGATTTAGGAATGAAATCTTGTAGACTAAAAACAATCTC